>OMNM01040626.1:4530-16395 GCA_900302745.1 Parablennius parvicornis
TGTGTGTGTGTGTGTGTGTGTGTGTGTGTGTGTGTGTGTGTGTGTGTGTGTGTGTGTGTGTGTGTGTGTGTGTGTGTGTGTGTGTGTGTGTGTGTGTGTGTGTGTGTGTGTGTGTGTGTGTGTGCGTGCGTGCGTGTGCGTGTGTGTGTGTGTGCGTGCCTGCCTGCCTGTACGCATACAACATGTCTACTGAGGAAAAGCGGTTTGACAAGTTAATCCACTCGAAACATCCAGGGAACATCCCCACAGGCTGCTTCTCCTTCTCTGTGGAGATTATTTTGCATTCCGACTTCCCTCCATCCGTCTGGCTGCCTGTGCCAGAGAAACGAGTAAGAAGTGACACATGTTGCTTACACCTGACATCTGATTCTCATTCTTTAGCATGATGACAGGCTATCAGCATGCATTTCACTAATACCCCAATACAATACTTTTGTAAGTGTGTACACAAGTGTGGATCAGCCATGACAGTTATTTGAGGAATATTTTTAATATGCAGCAGTACAAATATGATATTAGAAATAAAAATGTGACCAATTCTTACTAACTCGGAAACAATTCACCCATGAAGAGTGTAAGTCCCTCATCCTCACGAAGCGAGCCAATAAAAACCTAAATAATAATAAGAAACTGGTAACATTTTTTAATTTCACTTCAGAGCACCATTCAGAAGCACAGCTAAGAACACTTCCACAGGCTGAATAACAACATATTTAAAATGTGTTCTTCAATTGACTTCACCCAGCCTGGGCGTCTCTCTCTGCCACTTATCGACTAGATCATTATTGCTGCCTCAATTCCCATAACATCTCACTGCGTTTTGACACAGGAAGCTGCTAGATTTCCGGCTCGGTATTACATACTATACACAGGGGCAGAAGTTTTAACATTTTGCTCCGAATGACATCATGTTAGGAAGGTGTACTGGTTAGTGCTCTTGCCCCAGAGTAAGAATATCTTGTGAAAACGTATTACAGGTAAGGCTAAAACATTCAATAGGTTTGAATGTGTGTCAGCTGGGATTGGCTCCAGTGTACCATGGATGGATGGATAGATATGACTTGAAGAATGTTTGCAAACAAATGTTGACTTCCATTACACCAGCCATCACTGTCCCTGTGAGCTGACAACTGTGTGTGTACACACACACACACACACACACACACACACACACACACACACACACACACACACACACACATATATATATTGGGTATACAGTGTGTGCCTCTATATTGGTTGAGATTAAAATGTCTCAACAGGCATTAAGTAAACTGCAGTTAAAAAAAGAATGTATCAATGGTGCTCAGGCAATGAATGCGACATATTTTCTGTAACATTTAAGTCATATTTTAATATTTGTATTGATTTGTTTCCATTTCAATATTTCTGCTAATTTTTTCCAGATTTCTTCTAAATGGTTGAAAAACCTACTTCTAAATGCATGTGTTGGCTCTCTCAAATCATGAACCCCATTGAAAATATGTCTTAACAAGGAAATGATTGATAAGTCTATAGAAAATAATTTATATCCCAAAACTTCATCAGTCAATGAATCGTTTCAGTGAACTTTTAAGCAGAAATGCCATATGACATAGTGTTCTCAGAAGAGGGCATAAACGTCACTTTCTATGAGAGTAATTAATGTGCTTCTTTTCACAAGTATTTCTTTGCATAGGAGAGTAAATATAATATTCTAAAGAGTGAATATGAATAATCATTTGGCCACAGCAGTGACTGGGTCTTTTTAATTACAAAACAGAAGAGTACAGAACATTCAGAATGTGATTTTTCATTTCAGCCCACACCGAAAAATCACTTCTACTGTTTGAATGGAAGGATGGAGCTGGTGGCAGGTCCCATCAGTTGTCTCTAATTATTGATTCAGTGACAGACCAAATAAAACCAGGCTAATATTGGATCTGTTTGCTCACTGCACTCTGGACAATGCCAAAACACAATTTTAGAGATAAAGGAAACTCCACTGTTGGAAAGTACTTCTGTGTCTTTTTATAAGCTGATTGTGTCACATCGTGTTTCGGGAGTCACAATCCTCCACTTAAGATTATTTTTGATGTTCAATAATTGTTTAAGCTTCTGGGATTCATTTTTTTCTAGACAGCTTTTGGCATTTTGATCTAGTGGGTTAAGAAAAATAATGGGTGTCATATTTATAAGGCAAAAAGCATCAATTTGAAATAAACATTTATTCAACCTCAATGTTCTAAGAGCAAAGATGACATTATCAAATGCATTTAAAAAAATTCTAATTGTGGCATGGATGGATAAATGGATGGATGGATGGATGGATGGATGGATGGATGGATGGATGGATGGATGGATGGATGGATGGATGGATGGATGGATGGATGGATGGATGAATTGTGTTGTAGTCATAATTAGATACAAAATCAGTGATATACTCACATGTCAGTATTTAGATATCTATCACAGATGAATGGTCAGTCTCATTCTCATCTGAATTCCATCTCAATACTGTCTTGCTGAACATGTTGAAAGATGTGCAAATGTGTGCACATAGAACATCTTAGTATAATTTATTAATTCACTCCTATCCTTCCCTTCATCTTGACAGTACCCATCAATTATTCCATCTATATACTTGCCCTTAAAATATACGCGACGAGTTGAACCGCAGGTCTCCCTTTTTTTCTTAATTCAAGCTTAAGACAATGCTCCCTGGTGAACTGGCAGCTGTGGCTGACCTCAGGTTAGCCGAGTTCTGCTAATTAGAGGTAGGTTCAGGTCACAGTGGCCCTGTCAGCTCTTTAAGGGTCAGAAGCGTGTTTCACCTATTGACATATGAAACTGGATGGAGAGACTGTTGAACACAACATAGGGTGCTCAGGAGGGAGAAAGGCAAATCTTGCAAGAGAAATGCAGCCGTATATTTTAATCTGAGCTCAGCTGCAATGCAAAGTATTCTGGGAGTATGAATATGTTATTATGTAACTATAAACACAGGCAAGCAGAGGCCATGAAGGGTGTAAAGAGATATGTATTTTATTTATATTTTAAGGCTAAATGTGGACGGATGCAACTGCACCTTGAAAATGATAAGAAAAAAAATTGAGTAACAAGCAAGTAGGATAATATATTTTTGATGAACACCTTGTTGATGTGTATGTATGTTCATTAGATACAGGTTTGTTTGTTTTTTTCAAGATATTAGAAAAAAAAAAACCTAGCAAATCACCAATTCTTATTGTAATGTTCCTGTAAACTACGGAGGTAGTTAGTTTGAGCTTTTTTCTTCTTTTTTTTGACTCAACATCGTTCAATCTCTCAGACTGAACAGAGTACTGGGAATGTTTTTCCAACAACACAGATTTTGCGGGAACATCAAAACCACGCCCCCTTCCCACAATCCTGCTGGGTGAGAGACCTGCCTCCTAGTTAGCCACACAGCGAACCCCCCGACGAACACCCAGAAGGCAATCCTGGGAAAGTCGGTACTTCACGAGAGGCTTAATCAGCTGACCATAACAGCTGCGCTGTCCTTCAGGCAAAACAACAGGCGAACTACGGTGAGCAGTGCCTCCACGAGGAGGAGACAAGCAGTACATCAAAGGCCGAGAGCCAGAATGCTCAGCACGTGACGGAACAGTGGGGGGGGTCACCAATGTGGCAGGATGGAGAAAACTCCGGAGCTGAAGGTGGATGGGTTTTTATTTAACACTGCCAACACAACGCACTCGAAAACACCAGAATACCCGCTGCTACTGGGTGAGAGACCTGCCTCCTAGTGTGCCACAATATGAAACTTTGATTAATAGCTTTAGTTGAAAAAAAAAAAAAAAAGGTTATGAGTTTTGTTTACCAATATATTAAAGCCCTCAAGTAAAAATAGATTGAATGTATCTTCCATTGCAGCCAAGAAAAAAATAATAGATGGATCAAAAGTGCTGCTTAATGTATTGTTTTGAAAGACTAGTCAAAAACTTAATCACTTCCTCCCTACCAGCCTCCCTGGATCATCTGCAGTTCACATACTGGCCAAACAGGAACCCAGACGACGCTATCAACCACCTGCTACACAGCGCTGGCACACCTGGACACTAGGAAGGGGAATTATGTGCAAATGCTGTTTGTCACCAAATTCCCCTCTGGACATGTCAGTAAGCTGCAGAACATCGGACTCACCTTCTCCATGTGCAGGTGGCTCTACAGCTTTCTGACCAGCAGAAAACAGGTGGTTCGAGTGGGAAATCACCCGTCTCCCTCACAAACCCTGAACATCGGTGCCCCCCAGGGCTGTGTGTAGAGCCTTCTGCTGTCCTCATCATACACTTATGGCTGTGTGTCTACATCAGACTCCTACACCATCATCAAGTTTGCTGAGGATACAGCAGTGGTGGGTTTGATCTCCAACAATAATGAGATGGAGGTCATTCACCTGGAGGACCAACGCAGAGAGAAAAGCCTCCTCCTGAACACCTGAACATCAGCAAGACCAAGGAGCTGATTGTGGATTACAGCAAGAAGGTGAAGAGGGCATACCACCCCACTCAGGATCAGTGGGACCAAGATGGAGAGAGTGGAGTGTCAACATCCTCCAGGACCTGACGTGGTCCTGTCACATCAACAACGTAGTGAAGAAAGCTCTGCAGCGTCTCTACCACCTTCGACGCCTGAGGGACTTAAAACTACTTCTCAAGGTGCTCAGAAACTTTCAAACCTGCACCACCATGAGCGTTTGGGCTGGAAGTATCATCACCTGGATGGGCAGCAGCACCCAGCAGGAGGAGGGTGGTCCGCTTGGCGCAGCACCATCAGAAGCACCCTCCTCAACCTGCAGGACATTTACAACAAACGATGCAGGTTAAAGACCAGGAAGATTCTGAGTGAGCCCACCCAGCCCAGCCACAGACTGTTCTCTCTACTGTCATCAGGGTGATGTTACCGCTGCCTGAAGGCAAACACAGAGCGAATGAGGAGGAGCTTCTTCCCTCAGGCTGCCCGCCTGCTCAACCGAGAAGAATAGACCTGACAATTTGCTTTGTAAATATTGTGTACGTGCAATACTGACACTGGTCTACCTATATTTTTCTATTTATCTTTTATTTTTTTGTGGGCCTTAATTTTCTTTATTATTATTAATATTGTCATATAGTGTGCTATTTTCCTTATTTGGGTTCTAAAGTTGAATTTTTCATATTTTAATTCCTCTATCCATGTGCTTAAATAATTTAACTGCAAATTATACTATGTATAATTGTTGTGTGTGATTATAAAGGACTTGACTAGAATATCTGCTCTTCATTATTGCAACAAACAACCAAACAGACAGAAATTGAAAGGCATCAACCAAGCAATCGAGTTTGCTACTCACCAGCTTGGTGTGTATTGACGGTGACATTTGCCAACGATCGTGCAGCCATGACCAGCGCGGACACGCCATTCACAGCCTCGACATGGAAGGTGTAGTTGGCGTGCATCGCAAAATCTAATATCGCCACAGAGGTACCGGTGATACCAAGTGGGCGAGGGATAAACCGCAGGTCTGGCTCACAGGGTTCACACTGTGTCACAACAGTGTCCATGTCACTTCCATCACAGCGCTGGCACAGGACGTTGTAAGTGATGTCCTTCCTGCCTCCTGTATCACTAGGAGGCATCCACTGCAAGAAGAGAGCCGTGTCATTGATCAATGAGACGAGGCTCCTGGGGGCTGACGGAGGCCCTGAAGAGAAAAGAAAAGTATTTGAAGACAACAACCCATAGGTAACTCACTCGTCACTTTTTTTTTTTTTTAGCAATGGCTGTTTGTAGTGTCACATCACTCACATGACCTTGAGGAGGAAGCAACAGCGGACTGATAATTAAAGAAGTTAGCTGCCTCCAATATGTGTTCAATATGCAGGTAAAGTCAGGGTGTGGGCGGCTGACTGTTACCACCTCCAGCTGTATTTCATTCTAACAGCTTGTGTCCGTTTCTTGAATAAAACTGTAACAGCTCATATTTTACCACATTTCACAGCTGTAGTGTATCTGATTTGGCAAATATAAAAATGAACTGTTGAGACCGTGTCTTTGAATATATAAGAGCGGCGATCCAGCACGCTGCTTGTCAATTTTATAGAGGCAAGTGTCAGAAATGGCTACGTATGACTAAACAAGAGTTACTAAATGGAAATAAATACAATTTGAAAATGTTGGAAAAGTGAAGATTACACTATTTCAGGAGAGAAATGTATAAAAAAAAGAGAGTTACTTTATAAGTATTGTACTAACTTGTACAAGCCATGGTGGTGGGGTCTTTGAGAGCCCTGTAGAAGCCTTTATCGCAGTGACAGATGGTGGCGGCCTGGTCATGGCTGGAGCTGTGTAAAGGACACTTGGAGCATTTGGTGTTCCCAGCATATGCTTTAAAGGAGCCCGGGTTACAAGCTGCAGAGAGAGCACGGAGGAAAAAGACCGTTCTAAATGCTTTGTGTTGGTCACACAACTGCATTTCCATCAGCGCGTTTAATCCAAAACTCCAGCTGCTTCTCTGCTCACCTGTGGTCTGACCTTATTTCCTGAGGTACAATAGATCACTGTCTCTTCTTTATTAGAAATGCACTAAGAAAGAGCTTTTCAGATTATGGATTTACAAACACACACACACACACACACACATTGCATCACATTATCACATCAAAATCTGAACAGATGCTACATTCTTGAGTAACTTCAGGTATAAAAAATTCAGACAAACATGAGAGAAAATATCTGAATTCATCAACTTGGAACTTCTCACTGGGAAAACTGGGAAAATTTTAGAATGTTAAGAAAAGCACACAAAAGTTATAGCATTTGTTAATTAACCTCGCTAAATGCATTTGATAATGAACCTTACAGAAAACAATATATCTTTATTAATCTAGCTGAATTTGCTGACTATAAAAACAGGTGATTCAGGAGTAATTGGGGACAATACTTGACAGCAAAATGGACATTTTCCATATTGCTATTTTCTTGTTGTCACATTATGTTTGACAGCATGTGGACATTCTCCCTATAGATTACTGCTCACCTACTAACAAACTGGGTAAAAAATTAAATCAATGAATAAATGTGTCTTAAAAACTCTGAAACATGGGCCTTGAAATGAACCATGAACTTGTACACTCATGTATCTCCAGCAAGCAATGTTTAAAAAAAAAAAAAAAAGAAAAAAGAAATTGAATTGAGGGCTTTACATTGCAAATGTATAATGTGGTTTTTAGAACATGAGTTGTTACTTGTTGCACCTGTTACATTGAGCATTTAAACAGATTTTAATTAGGCTTCATGAAATTGAATTTTTACTTCAATGCGTATATCTATATCTTTGTGTTCTAAAATATTATTTTGTTTTCTTACTATGAAATCTAAAAAAAGATTTACAGCAAGCATGTAATGTATGGTATATGATTAAAAGTGTCACAGGATCACTTCATCTTACAATTTAGAAATACATTGAAACAAAGTCTACATTTTAGAGGTCAAATGCAACACAAAAATGGCTGCCAGTGTTTTAACTTGAATTTTAATACATTCTACACTCTGAGTTTCCATAAATGTATATACAGTTTTTTGTGTTTGTTTGGTAGCTGAAAAGATAACCTGTTAACGTACAAATATTAAATTATGAAAATATAATTACAGTCTGCTTCGATTCTAAAACCTCCGTCCTTATACATGGTCCATTACCTGAGCTCAGTCTTCAATGTTTTCAATCTTTAAACCAGTTCACTTTATATTTCTTTCTTTCCATCAACTCAACTAACTCTCCTTTTCTTATCTTTTCAATTTTTGCCCCAACTGCTCCGCCACATTTTCACCTTTTCTTGTTTTTCATCTTTATTCCAATATATTTTCTCCTCCCATCTGTCCTCCTGCTTTCCTCACTGCCGCTCGTTCCCTTAAGGCTTATCAGAAGATGGCAAAACCATTGCAGATTGCCTCCTTCTTCCCGGGCTTATCTCAGCAAAGGAGAATAAAGCACTAATAGCGCAGTTATTTAATATTTGAGGAATTTGGGATATGTTTATTGCAGAGTTATTTGTTTGCTAATGTTGTCGTGTGGGTGGGATAATAATTTTAGAATTAGCAAATAAATGTGCCGGCTACAGAACAGACAATGCAGAGACGGAGCAGAAAGGAAACACACACAAGAATTCAATCAAGACTTCATGACAGGCTGCTAGAGGGGCTTCATATTATCAACATTTTAATATTTTCCCTGGTGTTCATAAACAACAACAAAAGAAAAGCAGCAGTGTGGCACATTTGGATATTTTATTCCTCTCCTCACATAAGGTTATTCAATGCTTCCTTTACGGAAAAAATACTATTTTCTCTCAATATTGTACATTATATTTTCACTTATGAATGAGGTCTGTCAGTCATAAAGTTTGTGGTAATCTATTCAGAATACTTGGTGATGGGTTATTATTGTTTGGTTTGTTGACTTTATAGAAATCATTGAATATATCCAAATTCTTTCCAAACATACTCATGAAACAGTTGAATTGTTCCGCTACACTGATAATAATATCTTGTTTCTGTAGCCTGGAGAAGTGCATTCCTGCACATCAGCCCCTGAAACATCAGAAGAAGAACTGAACCGTTTCACATACACCTCCCATTGACTCCCACCCACAGAGAAACGTGACCTTTGACCCTCTAAATTATTTTTTCCCCCTTCTTGTCTTTAAATCAGTGATAAGTGTCATGTAGGAGTTGGATGAAAAAAAGCACTTGTTCTCCGCAATGTAAAATGTTATGATAATATACAGTAGGTATACTGAAAGTGTAGGCTTTTCCATGGTGATGGGAATTAACATGTTTCATTCTCTTGAAAGTGTCATCACACTTGGGTTATTTTCACAATAGACAGTGTTGTGTAAATGGAGATATTGTTTTATCATAACAATACATAAAGGAAAATATGTGGTTGCTGAATAGAAACTCAGAGGTTGAAATACATAAAGCGATTTGAATGAGAGACCCTCATGCAAAACACACACAATTCTTTACATCCACACGCAAGTCTTTTTCCACTTATTTAAAATTGTATGTTTAAGATCCAACCAATCAATGAAGAAATGTTTATTGGAGGTAATTGCTTTATAAGTCAATCACAAGTGTACCATCTATATATACTTCATAAAATAAAGCAAGATGCTCCATTTGTGACAGTAATTGGTCGTCTCTTTACTGAACTTGAGCTTTAGGCTTGGTTTTTAATAGCACATACAGTCCCAGTAAAGGGAACTCCAAGACAGAAAGATTAAAAATCAACTCCCGTGATGCACTTCGGTAAGATCCCACAACTTGAACCTCAGTTGCATGACCTGCTCATTAATGAGTCTCTGGTGGGAGTCGTGTTACAAAGTGGGACTTACCATCAGTTCCAGTAGTGCCCCCACCCTCACAGCTTTTCACATGTATGTATAACTCAGCAGGATTTGCCACTTGTGCAAATCACTTTAAAAAATAAACAACAGCAACAACGAAATATGTTCCCAAAAGACAATTTCTATGAAAGTAAGACTGTTGACAAGAGACCTCAGACTGCAGATAAATCCATTAATACTGGATTATGAAATTTAATCCTTGGAGGTATTAAAGGCCTATTTGTGAAAAATACCAAGAGGCAAAAAAGTTATTTTTATGAGTGACATCAACATAATGTAAAGTGTGTGAGCAAACTTTGCTGCAGGGTACACTGGGAGGAAACACTTAAGTGCTCGAGCTGTGTCTGTCAGGGTTGCAGGTTAAAGGACTAAAAAACAAAAGGCGATCTTTAATAAAGATGATCAACACAAAAGAAAGGTTCAGCCAATTGAAAGGAACACAAAGTCCTACAATAAGCAAGGTCATAACTAAAGAACTAGGAACCAGGTCATAACCAGGAACTTGAGAAGAAAAAAAGCAAAGGTGTTGCTTTGGAAAACAGACACGTTTGCAGGATCAAAAACAGGTGTTTTGACAGACGGACTAAGAAGGACACAAAAGCAGACTCAAAGAGAGGGAAAAGGAGACACAACTGGAATAATCAGAAGTGGAGTCAATCAACCCAAGGACGGGGTACAACACCACATACTAAGAAAAGGAGGAGGAGGAGGAGAAGCGTGAGATGATTTTACTGACTTAACAGAGATAAGGGGAAGTGAAGTTTGAAGAAACGTGAAAAGATTACAGTGCACAAAAGAAAACATGAATCATAAGGGCAAAGAACAAATCAATACAGCAATAGAACTAAATCAAAGTAGGGAGGCCATCCATTAATCCATCCATCCATCCATCCATCCATCCATCCACCTATGGGAAAATTTGAGTGACCAGTTAGCTTCATATGGGAGGAAACTACAATACCTAAAGAAAATCCATGCACACACAGCAAGAACATGTGAACTCTCCATTAAAAGGCCCAGCCCGCACCCAAACAGATAATGCTCATACTATATCTCAAGATTGTGACCATTGTGCAGACTCGCATGTCCTCTGTATCAACATAAACGCAAATGCATGGTAAATAGATAGAACATGCAATCTTCACATCAAAAGGAATCAAACCCACACTGTTTTAATAATAAAGCAGGAGCCAACCACTACCAGTTTCACACCCAATCTAACCAGACTCAAATTACTGACATTCTAGCTGTCAGCTTTCATTTAATTCATTGCATTTCAACAGCTACACCGGCTAGAAGATTTTTGTTTTTGGAACAGTATTAAATCTTACAATTGTTTTTGTTTGTAGAAAAATAAGAAAGTTGAACAACAAATAACTTGTGCTGCTTTGTTTAACATCCCGGTGTTCTCAAGTAGCCGGCAGCGTGGTCAAAAGCCTATCAGTGAGAACAAACACACAGTTACACTATCTAATCTGACAACAGTTGTGTGTCAGCCTCAGTGTGAACCCAGTGGTATTTATAACACACTACAATTTGGTTTACTTAATCGTAGGTCTATGTCGTCACTTTTAATTAATGATCTTATTACTGAGGGAAAAAAATGTAACTTTGAACTCAGGATATCAAATCAGGCCAGAAATCTGGGTGTAATCCTGGACTCAGACCTGAAATTCAACAGCCACATTAACACAATAACAAAATGCTCCAATCCCTGCATTGGCTGCCTGTGTGTCAAAGGATTGACTTCAAAATCTTACTTCTGGTCTATAAAGCTTTGAATGGTCTCGGGCCTAAATATATCTCAGATTTATTTGTAAAATATAAAACATCCAGACCTCTGAGGTCCTCAGGAAGAGGTTTACTCAGTGTTCCCAGGGTCAGAAACAAACAAGGTGAAGCAGCTTTTAGTTCCTACGTTCCTCACCTTTTTCCTGAACACCTGAAAACTGCTGACACACTCATTTCTTTTAAATCAGGACTTAAAACATTCTTATTTGCACAGGCTTTCAAATAAACAATAGCTTTTTACCGACTTTATTCAATTTATCTTAATAAATCTCTTACCTTATTTATTCAACTTTTTATGCTGTTTTTAAAACTTTGTCATTTTTAAGTCATTTCTTTTAAAGCTTTGTGGTTCTTATTTTATTAATGTTTTTTAATGTCTTTGTAACATTTTTCTGTATTTCTTTCATTTCTTTTTCGAGCACTGTGAATTGCTCTATGTTCTACAAATATATATTGCCTTGCCCTGCCTTGCCTTGTGCTCTGGCGACAAGAATATTTTGCTATTTTGCTAAGCTATAAAAAAAAAAAAAAAAAAAAAAAAAAAAAGGAAAAAAAAAAAAAAAAAAAAAAACAACAACAGCCCTTTCCTGGCATCCCATCCAACCTACTTTCTCTCTGTCCAAAACCAGCAGCTTTGAATATAGAAATCATTTGATATGAAGTATGA
>OMNM01040626.1:16415-31072 GCA_900302745.1 Parablennius parvicornis
CATCATTTGTGACAAGATTATGTCATTTTTTAAATTTTCACAAATTTCAAAAATTTCAGCATTAATTGGTCTCACGATATAGCCTTACCATCATTTGTGACAAGAATTAATCAATTTTAAAAATTTTACAAAAAAAAAAAAAAAAAAAAAAAAAAAAAAAAAAAAAGGAAGTAACACACAAGACAATAAAACCTCATGAAGTGGTTGGGCTTCAGAGTAAAGATATGCAAAAGGGGAGATGAGATAGAAGATTGACACACAGATAGAAATCTCGCCAAAATCACGTTGCTGCTTAACTCCTAATGAGAAGTGCAATTTGTCACAGAGTTTCCCATTTTTGAGGGACCTCATTCACATGGATATTACTTTCCTCCCAAGTGGAGGTCCTGCCAAAGGCAACAAACACACAGATTCATTTAAAATTCCAGCTGCTCCCTGCTCTCAAGTATAAGCTGGGAAGATCACAACCAAAAAGCAATCACAACACTCATAGCACTATTTCTATCAAAAAGTTGGAAAACATATTGCGCGCACAAACACATGCAGGCACACACACACCCACGCAGAGACATGCGAGATCCAATTTGTTTAAAGTCACTTCTTTGGGTTTTCGTCAAGCCATTTTTCTTTCTCATATCCTTCTCATGAGAGAAACAAAATACGGGCTCCTTTCCAGTGAAAAAGCTGTTCTTGTACACAAAACACACATCGATGATGATTAAGATATTTTCAAAGCAGATCCACTCCTTTAAGAAATTCTTCAGTCAGTTAATTTCACTTTTAATTTAACAACTGATTGTATATAGTCGTGAACAAAAGGAAGACGCTCTTAGTTTCCACAAATCAAAAACGCAGAAGCAGAAAATGAGAAGTGCAATCAAATCCACAGGTCTGAAAAGCTGGAAGCAGAGTTGGGCTGCATCGCCTGGCAGAATGTTCCCATCAGGAGGACTCACTAAAATGGAATCTGATTGCTGAAATCTATATTCTTCATTTTGTTTGGCAAGTTGGGATCCGTGCAGCAAGCAGCGCTCGCAACACCGTTGCATCACCGTCTCAAACTTCATGTGAGGAATTTCATATGAGGTGGCAGAGATGGTTTTATATTCTTTACTTGGGTAGAAAATGGATAATTTACCTAAGCAAAGGTAAAGTACAAAAGCAAAAATGAGTTTTTAAAATGGTGCTGCTGGTAGAGGTGTATCCACCAGCTTCCGTTCAAATTTAACCAATATGAAGAATTAATATTTCATAACTTTCATTGTCTTTCACAATTTTCAATTCATTATGATAATAACTGTTGAAATGATTGTGTTTTAATGAAATTTATGACTTCTGTTGAAGGAGTACTAGCTGTCAATGAAGTAGTATCCAGAACAAACATATTCCAGTGCTTGTGATACTTCCTCAACTATTGTGCCTCTCAGCTTAAATATCAAAATATTCCAAATTAATTTAATATTTTAAAAACAAATATATCCTACACAATTTTATGCAAATTAGAATTATCACATGAGAAAAACACGTGTAGAAAATATATGTTAATGTGCTGAAAACAAATCTATTAAAAAGATGAAACAAAATCAAGTTAAGATCATTTTATGTTTGATGCTTTCAAAAGAATTCACACTTGAGGACAAATGGGAAGACTGCTTTGATTATGTCACAGTAAATCTGACTCCTCATAGAAATTGAAAGAAATAACAAGACACTTTTTAAGTATGTGGAAAATAGAAAATTAAGAAATTTCTGTTCAAAAGTAGGGAACAAAATGTCACCACAAAGTACACATTCTTTGCAACTTGCCTCCTCTAGCTAAGAAAAGACTTCACAGAGGAGCCATCTTTAAGATTTGTTTGTTTCTTTCTATCTAGTGCAATTTCACCTTTCATAATCACATTCCCTTGTTCCTTTTAGGTACTCCTCACTTCCATATTTGGTTTGGCTCTCAAGTCGTTGATGTGAAATTTCTGTCTTTTCTGTCTGAAAAACGCTGCTGATTGTAATCAAAACTGTGCTGAAAGGTGTTCTGATTTTCTTCAGATTCTATAGGAAGAGACATACTGTAGGTCGCCATGTGTTTATGCGCTTCAACATCATGCATAGTAATTTGATCTTTACTTGATCCTGATACTAGATACTAGGAAGAAACTAGAAAGAGAAGCACTCCGAGAGCGCAGACCTCCAAAATTCAGGGCAATGATCCTCCAAATATACAGTACATGTCAAATTTCAAGAGAATGGAAACAATGTTCTATGAGTTATAATTTTTGCAACTCTTTCCAATATTAACTTTTGGAATGTTCTCCTAACCTTATTCCGGATCAGATCCGGATTAAATTTTGTACCCTACTAGATATGACCATCCTACAGATCAATGAATTTTTACAAGTCAATCGACAATGATCTCCAAGAGATATGATTTTTTTTTAAAACGGCTCAAAGATAAATAAAAGTGAAAAACAGGTGGAGGTAATGATGTTTTAAGTGAGATGGTAAGAGGGTAATTTAAAAAAGTATTAACGGAAGGGTAAGTTTGATGTTAACCTTGCTTATAAGTGACGGAAACCCTGTGTGCTCAACACTGCCACCTACACAGGAGCAGAGGTAATGCTCATTTTCAATTCAATTTCACTGTATTGTATTGTTAATTGTCGATTGTCAATTTAATTCAATTCCATACCATCATTTCAAGGCACCTTTGAAGAGAAAACCCCAACAATTCTGCATGAGCAAACAACTGTGGAAAGGAAAAACGCCCCTTTGCAGAAGCAGAATCAGCGGTGGCGGCTTTCTGCTGTTCATTCAAAAATGAAATACTTTTCTTACTCATTTGAAAATGAGGAGAGAACACAACTCTTCCCCACAACTTTTCATACTGCTATTGTCCAATTCATACTAAGAGAAACAATTATGGATGACCCACTTTATAAGACCATGCCTGTTTCCAGTCGGCCATTTTAAAGTCACAGGGGACTTCGATTTTAGAGGGGATTGGTTTTAAACAGTTGAATGATGTTATTAAGTCCAGAAGCATTTCAGAAAGTTCTGTCTAGTTTCAGAAAACATCACAGTACTGTGACGATGATATTCCTTGAAACATGTACAGTTTTTGACACACTAATTATGAGGGCCCCTCCGCTCCACGAGATGCTCATGTTTCTGCTGTTTTTCCTTTTGCAGGAAGCAGGGCGGAGGGTTCATCAGTGGAATGAGCCACACCTGGGCCGTTGTGAAGGCTTTAAGGCTCCTCCCACACTCAGGGGTTGTTTTTTGGCCTGGTTGGAGCAAAGTATGTCTGCTGCGACTGTTTTGTTCTGTTTTATTGTTTGTTACTACTGACTACTGATTTCCACATTTTCTTAGTTGTTTAATGTTTGTAAATATTTTCTTTTGCAACTTGAAAACCTTCTCTGTCTCCCTTCCTTGTCGCAGTCTCAGAGCCATGCTGTGACACTAATAGACAACACAATTTATTTAGACTGACTTCAAAATCCTCTTGGCATCTACTGTTTTTCAATTATGTTATTAGTATTATTCTGATACAAAATTTGACGTAAATTTCGGGAAAAGCTTATCGGGATTTTATGAGTACAACTGTGGCATTTTCCATTAATCAAAATTAGGCTGAATACTTTTATCTTTATGTTAAGAAATGTTATCAGGGACACTAGGGGAAAATTACTCTAAAAATACTCTTGAATTGATTAAATGATTAAAAAAAATGATCTACAAAATTATTTTATCAGTGACAAACACTGAGAACACAACCATAACAAGAGATATGCAAATGTGATGATTTTAAATAATTGGAATGAAATTTGGATGTTCTTTGGAGCATGGTGCTTTTCATGAAACCTTCCCTGACTGCACGTCCCCGATGTCCCATCAGCCAGGAAAACATGAAGATGTTTATTTGTTTGGTCTCGCCGGTTATTTCATTATAAGTGCAAGTGGACTGAATCCCCTAGACTTCTATTTGTGCCAATAAGCACACTTGAGTGTGAAACAAGTGACGCCTGGAGATGAGAATTAATTAAGCGACACACTGCACAAGCTGATGTATTGGCCTGGCGAGGACCAGTGAATCAACCCCCAACGTTGGCTACTGAACCAGTGGAAGCTGGTTAGAAACACATAATGAACAATCTTTGTCCTGTGGTGAAAAGCATCAATTTCATCTTGATATTTGAGTTTAAGTGGTTAATGTCATGCGGATCGATCTCCCAAGATGCATCACTTGCCCGTCTGCAGGCACGTGATGATGCGCCATCTTTGAGAATTCAAGTTGTTTGGGTGAGTGGAGTTGGAAGCTTTCTCTTGGCTTTATGTTGTCAGAAACAGATGGAGCCAGAGACTATGTTTACTCTGGTCTCCCAGCTTTGATATGCAGATGGGAAGTTCACAGAGAATGAGTGATGCTCTAGTCTGGCAGTGCTGTGTTAGAGGCCAGAGTAAACACAGTCTTTAATGGACAGAAGAGGTGTTTGGTGACTCGGATACAACCAGGATATGTATTGATTTTTTAATTTACAACTCCATCTTATTTGATTTCGAGGTCACAGGTTTGTTCTTCTACCTGGAACTCATAAGTAAAATACTGTACATATAGACCATTTCTGACAATCTATAATGGACACAGTTCAGTAGCATGAGACAGGAAGGGTAAAATATCTGATAGGCTTTATTCTGTCATTTTAAAATGTTTGTCACTGTCAAATTTAGTGAACAGGGCAGAGGGAGTTATAGTGTTTTAGTTTCAATATCATTAAAAAGTACAGGTTGTGACTGCATCAAAACACTGACTCAAAATATTTGAAGTTTTCAGCAATGAGAGAGTGTAATCACTCATCCTGCTGGTGGGTTTTTTGCGCTTCTGCTCTGATTCAAATGAAATTTGAAAAGACATCTCTATTAGCCTCCCCTGCAATTCATCGCCCCCTTTTGAATATGATGCTGTGACGAAAGGATGTGGAACAAATAGCATTAGCACTGTGATGTTGCCTTATCTAGGTCATGATATAACCAGCCTATCTCTGAGTAATCCTCTTGTGGCTGACACTGAATGAAAGGAATAGAATAATAAAGCGCTCGATTGAGATGTCAGAACAGTCTGGCAGAATGCTATTGGGGTGGAAAGCAGGGTTTGATAAGCACTGATGCCTTTGTTTAGGCAGCTGGGAGGGAAAGATGGACGTGTTAGTGCAGAGCTCTGCTTATATTTGGGAGCGCTAGGGCTTTCCCTATTCTCTCTCTCTCACTCTCTCTCTCTCTCTCTCCCTCCCTCCCTCGCTTTCTCTCTCTCTGCCTCTTTTGCTCTTTCCCCATGCTGCCTCTCAGACAGCTTTGATCACAGTACCCTTTGAAGCAGTGTTCCAAAATGAAAACGAGGAGAAAGCAGAAGTCATCGCAAGTTCATACCTAAACTTCCTGCAACTACTTGCAAAGTGCACATCTTCATTACGGCACAAGCCCTGGCAGACCTATGGAAATTATTGATGAGGAAAAAAAATAATTGGCCATGAATCCTTGAAGTCATAAATCATTCATCGTAATGCCATAATGCATTGTTTCTATTGACCATCTCTTTTAACAATAATGAGTTCAAAGATGCTGCTCGAATCAGTGCACAGGAAGAAAAAAAACAACACCACAGCTTAGCAGTACCACTGGTCTTCTCTACTATTGTAGTATGTTAAAGTGGAAATTGCCACTGTGGGATTGCACTTGTCTTTCTTCAGACTAACACTCACATGATAAGATTGTTTTTTGTTTCTAACATGGAAGGGAGAGACAACCCTGAAATATGTTTCAAAGACATAAAGGCTGAACACAGTCATCAATGCTGGACAAAGTGGATCAGAATTGAAGGGGTACTGTGTACTGGAGTGTTTTTGAAGTCTTGTATTGGAGCTGCAAAAATGAGTTAAAACTGACTGATGAGAAGAAAATTAATCAGCTGCAATTTTGGCAGAGAAGCAGTAATTTTATGTATTTCAGGCACAAACATCCTGCGGTTCAAATCCTGTAAATGTTGAACTGTATTTGAACTGCTGATTGGACAGAATGAGCTATTTGATGTCAATAGTTTGGTTTGGGGAAAGTTATTGCACTTTATTTATTTATTTTGTGTCTAAGATACAATAAACAAGAAAAAAACTTTAACAAAAAAAATATTAAAGAAAATGATTGTTACGTGCACCTTTTTATTTTTTCCATGTTTGGATTTTTTCATGCAGAGGACAGATGGACTCTCGTAGCCTTAGGAAACTGTACACCAAGAACTTTGCATTCTGACTTTCATCTGCAATTTAAATACACTGAATGTCATTATAGTGGCTTTGATCCTTCTGAAGAGAGTGTAGTATTGGTGCTATTATTATTCCTCTCCCTTGCTCATATTGATACTGTCTGTCTTATTTACCATACAAATGATCATTTTCTCGCAGTAACCTTACAATAATGATTAAATACAGTTAGTTCTGCCCTTAACATGTTGATTTCATGATGGCTCAAACATCAACTATTCAATCGTTGCCTATAAAAAGGAAGCTGAAGGCACATTATCAGCTGCCACATATGTTAATAGAGTTTGCTGATCAGAACCAGCCACATTTCATACATAATGTGTATACTACTGTAGATTTCATTTTCATATATGTGTGGTTATCTATTCATAAGGTTGCAAAACAACCTTGGGGTTTTAGTTCATGGGAAATATTGCAACGATTTAACAGGGCATTTTGATTTGTTAGCTGCTTAATTTTCAAGATTAGATGACCTATTTGATGTATTAGTAATGCCCATATAGGTTTTCGGGAAAATGTATTCAATCATCCTAATCTAAAATTACATTACAGTGTTACTGTCAGCGAGAGGTATGTACCCACGGAGGGTTGGCAGTTTGTTAGTGGCGTACAGCATATATGGCTGTAAAAAGGCTCGCACTTATCATTTTCCAAGTGCCAAGTGGGTTATTGCTGCAAGAGTTAGTGACCCATTCATCGCAGTGGCTGCCAAGATTCCCTTGACACTGTTGCAACTACAGTACAATTGAACAAAGCAACTAGTCGGCCAAGGCAGATGAAAAGGGAGGGTATGGATAGGACCTATATGAGGGAGACCATCGAGAGGGCTGCTCCTGAGCTGCCGTCTCATCCGTAATCTCTCCTGACAGGCTTCTGTCGTTGTGTTAACTTGAAATGACTGAAAGTGGGAGCGAGAGAAAAGATAAATAAAAAGCAGATAAAAAAGACTATGATGAAAAAGAAAAATTACACCCGAGGAGCAAATAAAGGCGATATTACAGCCTGTCCTACATATCAGCTGTGCTAATGACTGCTGGAGTTCTCGCTCTGTAAAACCCCAAGTAACTACATCACCACAGGGGTACTACATGAATTTCCCGTCAACCAGCAAAGACTTCTGTAAATCTGCGAAATGTGGGAAGTAACACGTACTGCTATTCTATTGTAATCATAAAGCCGGTGTTTTTCAATTCAGCTCATGCCTTAATCGCAAGCAAAAGTGTGTGTTATAAATGAACAGAAAGGTTTGGGGGATTTTAGGAGAAAGCAAAAAAAAAAAAAAAAAACAACTAGGTGCAAGCTAAATTAGCTGTGAAACTAACAAATGAAGGCAATTAGCCAGCTAGCTCCAAGCCCGTCTGCACAGTCTAATTGAGAAACCAGGCCAAAGACTATCTGGAACAAACCAACAGTTTCTTCAACTTTTTTTTCTAATCTGTTCAGCTGACAATGGGCCGCATTTAGGTAATGCTGATATGACTAATTAGAGAGAGGGCATCCCGAAAATCCATTTGCAAAAGCATTTTGGTATTTATAGAGGCTTTTAGATTTGGAGTGGTTTTATGTAAATGTTAATTGGCCGGATGTTTGCAGTTATCCACACAGAGTGATATTTGTCAAGGGAACATTGGACATAAACACAAGGAGTCCAAAAACAGCTTGATTGTTACAAGAAATTGCTTTCCCATTTACACCACATAATTGACAGAGTCCAGAGAGGTTCTCGTGAGGGCCAACGTAATGATTTCGAAATGTCAGCAAACTCCAAGTGATACACGCAATCTCTTCCTATTTGAATTGTTTTTTCAGCCACTTTGACAGAAAGGATGACAAAAACAGTAGTGAGTGTGAAATAAAAGGCAGAAATGAAAGCAGAGGAATGAAGGGGGGGGGAGAAGTAAATCGAGGGTAAACAAAGTGGACAAGAGAGCAGAGAAGATGACAAGGGGAGGTGGAGCCGAGGGGAGATAAATAGAAATGTGGATGGGAAGGATCAGACAAGGATGCAAGATCTTAGAGTGAGAGGAGGGAATATCAGCACTGTAAAGTCAAAGTCCTGCAAATGACTGGAGAGGCCCTAGAGATCTGTTCGTGTGATGCAACCCCTCTTCTCTTCTCTTCTCTTCTCTTCTCTTCTCTTCTCTTCTCTTCTCTTCTCTTCTCTTCTCTTCTCTTCTCTTCTCTTCTCTTCTCTTCTCTTCTCTTCTCCTCTCCTCTCTTCTCTTCTCTCTTCTCTTCTCTCTTTTTTTCTTCTCTTATTTACTTGCCTCACTCTCTCTACCTGCAGCTTTACACACTGAAGGTGAAGTGCACTGTTCTAAAATTAGTACAAACACACATACACACGCAAAGACACAGCGAGAGGAACGTCTCACCTCGGCAGTGGCCATCCATCTCCTCGTGGCCAATGCTACAGACGCAGCGGCCCAGCGGTACCAGCCAGTCTCCATCGGCGCCACAGTATAATTTCGGTGTGTCCCTCTCCTCTGCGTTTTCCACACACGCACCCCTGACTTCAACCAGAGATGACGAGTCCATATGCGGCACCGTGTCAGGAAATTCTGCCAAGTTCCTTAAAGTCGATGGGCAACGTTTGTAGAAGACCTTCAGGTAAAAAAAAACAAACAAAAAAAAGCTGTTGAAGTATTCCCTGAAATAAATGTTCATAGCTTCAGTTTATGCAAACTTAAGTTACGCCACCTTGTTGACTGACCTTGACAGACACCAGAGCGATGCACGCCCCCACATCTTGAAAAGCCAAGTAGAAGCCCTTCTGTGTCACTGGTCCCACCTCTCTCACCTCAGTATTGAGGCGAAGAACGCGATCTCCCAGATCTGTTTGTGTGAAGCTCTCATCTGCTGCTATGGTGTCCACCTAGAAGGCAACAACAACAACTTAATTACGTTTTATTGAATGATACCAGTGTTGCATCCGAAAAGTCCTCTGAGCAAGACGGAGTCGATAACCAACCTTGGCGTAGTCACTCGGACGAAACCGCGTCGCTGCGGGGAGCGGTTCCTCTGTCTGCAGGTAAAACAGATTGAAGGTTTCCTTACAGGTTCCCGACACCCAGGGGATGGAGTTGCAGTCTCTCAGTGTGAAACGCAGCTCCACATATACCTTGATTTAAAAAAAAAAAAAAAAAAAGACAAACAGATAAGAAAATATATCAGTAATCGCTACATTTTTTAGGACATTTCAAACATTGCAAGACAAATTGTCGTTTTCCTGTTGGCTGTGAGATTTACCTCATAGGCTGTTCCATACAGGCCAATTAAAAAGTATAATGTAATGAATTTTAAAACGTTATTCATCAGGGTGGAAGTGAATGACAAAGAAGGGTGTGTATTGCATCAAATGTGTTTTGAAGTATGTAGTTTTTAAACAAACTGAAGTACCAGTTATAACCATGTAATCAAATTTTTTGAGCATTAAACTAAGTTTCTACTCATTTTGCTCAGAGTATAAATTTCAGAGAACAGAAATGCATTTTTGTCTCCAGTTTCCAGTTTATTCTTTGAAAAGAGAATATTCCATACTTATATACCTTTTACATCATATTGTTATTCTAATACATGATGTCATTGGTCGAAAAATTGTGTTTTGATATCTAATCAAGCAAATTGAATGCCTATTAAATGCCACTAAAACTCATACTCACATTATTTTCTGAGAAGTATACAAAGTACAAAATACTTTGTATGTGTTATTGAGTGCAATATAAGTCATATATAACATCGGTTTTGGCTGAACCTTCAGTGCTATTTCCACCATTGAAAATATAAAAAATATTTTTGAAATAAATAACAGGAAAACTATAATAACAGTGATAAAATGTAGATGTGTGCTTTTTTAGAAACACGAAGAAGGGTGATTTTGAAACCTGATGATCCAGACCCTGAGGGTTTTCAGTATTTTAGGCTACAGCGGTGTTTCGCATATAATAAGCACTGCTTTCAAGGTGCAAAGAAGTAATCCTACATCTTACGAGCCACTCTAATGGAACTCAGCCCCTTGAGAGTGAACTTGTTATTTTTTGCTACTTTAAGGCACATCTGACTGCCATTTTCCCTGCTGATGGTTTACGTAGATGATTGAAATCCCCCAGGGGACTCTGACGCTCAACCTTGAGACAATGTCAAAACAACAAACCCTGTTTCAAGGCTAGTTTATGAGTTCTGTGTTTGAGAGGAAAAAAAAAAAGGATTAAAGAAGCATCTGAAGAAGAGTTGTAATGTGGTGCAGACCCTCTGTGCAGCTTGTCGTTGGATCCATCCGGAACGCAGCCAATTGTTCTGGTTTGGCTCCATTACGTGGCAAACCTGGAAGGTGTGAATGGGTCGGTTTTGCTCATCCATCTCTGTGATGGCATCCCACTGTAAAGTACAGACAGTACATACATAGAGCATTGTTCAGTAAGTCTGTGGTTTGTGCTAGAAAAAAAGAAATATCATTTAAAGGGAACTGTTCATACAACAGCAACTTAATGTAAGTGACAGTGAACAAATGCTACATTAAAATGAACTACATTATAGCTTATTCTGTACTGTTGAGGTTGTATTTGGAGAATATGATAAGTGCATCCATTTCAGAGTTGTTCTGCAAAATGTTCTGTCTGTGCATCTTGCATGTAGTCAAACGTAATTTCTATAGAAACATGGTGTTTCAGAGACATCAAGTTAGTTTTACCAAATGTTTTCAAGCAGTTGCATCAGCTCGACTCCCTCATTTGTCTGCTCTGCTTTAACAGTGTGATGATCAGAGCTTCGAAATCTCTAACATTCATTGACAGGACTTCTCTCTCGCTACTCCTGTGGCATTACATGGGCCTCTGACACTGTGCCAATTACACACAGGTGGAGACATCGTGATAACTCAACAGTAGGAGAGCAACTGGCTGCAGTTGTTTGATTCACTTCTGAATTGGCCAAGGTAAAGACAAACTCGTTGCATTACATTTTTTATTGAGCCATCCTGTTTTTAAAGCAGTAATCTTATTGCTCCGGCCATTGGTAATGAATTACCTGTTCTTACTTGTGTTCAGAAATTATATATATATTATTCAAGTAAAAATAAAAGTATACAATTTTTCATTTCACAACTTTAAAAGATAACCTAAAAAAATCATCAGGTTGATGGAACAAGTAGTTTCAGTTATCTAACCCTGCCTTGTTTATGCCACAGCATGTGAATTATCATGCATTGACTATACAAAATTAATCTGCATTTGAGTCTTATCAAAAATAACACATTTTGATCTTGCAATTTACAAATAAAGCTTAAAGAAAACAAAAGGTTAGAGACCCGGAGAAAAGACGTGAAAGATCCAGGACTTTAAAGGTTCCACAATTTACAAATGAGTGCATATTAATCCCCGAATGAGATCTGCAGCCTCAAATTTAAAGGATTAGGTTTTCTCACTAAGTACACGGTGTACTGTCATTAACATATTACAGCCTGAAAACAAGAACAAGCTGCACATTCTATGCCTGTCTTCTATCTTTTATAGCTTTGCCATATTAATTAATCCACCTCATTGATATCTTCATCAAATGAAGTGACAAATGGAAATTATGGAAGTTATGGAAGATTAAAAAAAAACAAAAACAATGCGTACATGTGAGATTTTCAACATTACCACTTGAGCAAAATCTGAAAGCTCCATTAATGCTTTTATATCCTCTCCCATTGTCACTGATAAGATTTGCTATGCACACCTTCCATAATCATAACTCCCCCACAGTTTAAGACTATTCAAGATACAACTTACAATAACAATACTTAAAAAAAAGCAATACATCTTTGCACCCAAACGTGACACCCTGTGATCAGCACAGGCAACACAGCAAAGATCTCATCAGTGTGGCAAACATTTACAACCTCGCCCAGCTTCTCAGGACACTTCAATTCGAGTTAAGTCTACTTGCACAAGTAAACCGATAAAGGCACAGGTGAGATATACCAGAGCAGAAAGTCTTGTGACAATTTCATCCAATTGAACAGAACCAAATGGTCAAAATAAGCAATTATTCAAACAAAGTCAAACCTTATGAATATGAATCATCAACAACATTTAAATAACAACACAAATTAAAGATAATGTCAGTGAAAAAAGACATATGATTTAAACACTAGCAAAAGCACACAGTGATGTTGAAAAACTGCAGACATTTGCAGATGAGGCTATCATGGACAAAATATCCAAAAAGTTTCTACGGTCATTAAATCTATATAAAATCAGGTGCTTGTAACATCTGATGTTTGGAAGCTGTCCTTGTATGAAAATTGACTCCCATCCCAAAAAAAATATTGTAATTTAAATTACCTGAATGCAACCAGGTGGTCAAACAAACTGAATCTTCTCAATTTCAATTCCATTCATTTTTATTTATATGGTGCATTTAACAACATTGTCATTACAAGGTTTTTTTTAACCGATTTGCCACACGATAAAAGGGTTTGGTTTTTTTTCAGCCGAGGCCGCTGTCATCAAGCTCACAGAGGTTTTGATGCAGAGACTTGGGAAGATATGTTGTGCACACGGGTTTGTTATGATATTGAGAAAAATTATATTCTTATGTTGTTTTGTTAGTGTGTGCAAAAATGCAACTCATTAAAGACAAAACAGGCAATATTTTCAGGTCATGCTGTCTTTGTGAATTTGGACAGAGTGGCTTGATGGCAGGTCACCAGCCAGTAATCCTTCTCCTGGAGTCTCTTCTCACCCAGTCTGAAAGAGACTTCAGCTGACGCTTCCTCCATTATTGCACAACTATCATTTCCAGGTCAGAGCATGGAGCACGCAAGTTATAAGAAAGCATGAGAAGCTACACAGAAACACACTGCACACTGGTTATTGATTTCACTTTCCACCATGTTGGCGCCAACATTATGTAAATCCGTACCTGCGGTATCTGCAAGCTGAAGTATTCATGAGGGGAAATTAGCCAGCTGATCGTGACCAGCATACATTTGAAAAAGCAAACCCGGATGCAGGAGACACTGAGGAAATTGAAACCAGTTCAGCAGAGTGTTCTGAAATAAAACTTATTTAATAACACTTCAACCTTGACTGGAGTGCACAAAAGCAATTAATCTTATATTAATTAAGCACTCTAAATAAGCTCTATGTGACACCCATGGGCCAAATCATTAATCAATCCCATCCAACCCTCACTCGTTTGTATCTCAGGCTTCCAAATATTGTTGAGCTGGGCAGTGTCTTTAGATATAAAGTGGACTCTGAGGAAAACAAACGCAGCCACTTCCTGTAATGCACTGCAACAATGTAATATGAACGAATACAGCAGAGCCACCATAAATTCAGCCTTCACAAACATAAACATGCCCAGTTTTGCTTAAGCTGTTAAAAGTATCTAACTGTGAATGAATGAATTAATTAATATAAAATACAGAGAAAAAAAAAGAAAAATGTCTGTTCACTTTAAGTAACCAAGAAACATACATGTGAGGGTCATAATTATAGAGACACCTGCAGTGCAGCTCAATACCATTAAAGGTATGACTTATAATTTAAAGCATTAGTTACAAAATGTATGAGGTGGGTGCTGTTGCACATGATCAAAATAGACTGTATAGTTTTCAATGATGATTTGAATTGATCTGTTGCATTTGATCATAACCAGGAGCTGTGGAGAGTTTTTAGATGTGGAAGATGAGAAGGATACAAGCGCAGTGTATCTCAAAAATGGAACAAGGTGCTCATACAAAAAAAATAAAACTGTTTTCGCCCCCTCTGTATTCCTGTATGTGCAGCAGCTGCCAAATGCATTGGAATTTGAAGGGCAAAGATAGTTGCAGTCTTTATTCTTTATTCAGGCAACAAAAAACAAAAAAACAAAACTGGTTTTAAATTATAGTTATGCATATCAACTTAACCTTTCCTCACAAATCTTTATCTAAATGAACATTTCTAATCTTCTTATTGTGAATACAAAAAAATCGTGCTTTGCAGAGGTCACATACTGGCTTCAGTTGAACGTGGTAAATGAACAACAAATAAATTATAGCTTAAGTGAATTTGTTTTAGGAAATATTTGAATTTGAAGTTTGGGGATTACATATGTCTGAACTGCTTATGCTGCAAAGGGCCAAGGAGTACCTATGTCATTGAGATTTCTCCTTGGGAAAGCTTAAACATTAAGACAGTCATATTGGAATTCACCCGATAGCTGTTGACACATTTCAAACTGGACCAAAGTAGATGACTGACAGGCATTTCCATCCATACAGCCCTGCTTCTAAATTCCATCATATCCAGACACTCACACTATTGTTGCATATAACTTTCCAGCCCCGGCATACTGCTTCACCACATGCCTTTCAGT
>OMNM01040630.1:0-13338 GCA_900302745.1 Parablennius parvicornis
TATTTCCACACCATCTACATTTAATAGTGCATATGTATCCCTTTTACCTTTGCCAAATACCATGAATTTAGTTTTACTTAACGAGCTTATGACAGTAAAGCATTTTTGAAAAAAAGCAATACAAAATAAAAGTTTCTTCATTATAAAACATTTTGATTACTGTCGTCATCCGCCAATAAATAGACTACGAAAAATGAGAGAAATAAAAATTTGCCTCTCGATTGCAGCCCATCGAGCTTTCTTAACCTCCTCCATATTGCTGTGACGTCACAGGAGTAACGGGCTCCAGCAGTAACGGGCTCCAGCAGTAACGGGCTCCGGCAGTAACGGGCTCTAGCAGTAACAGGCTCAACACACGGTGGAGGACGAACAGAACAGTGAAGAAACAGAGAGATTTTCTGACATTTCAGTGTTCAGCGATAGTTGAAGACTATTTTAAAGAAGAAGAGTATGAGAGTGTTGACGGGTGTGTTGGAGGACTGAACAGATTTGGGTGGAATATTGATGATGAACCAGCAACTACGGCATCAATCATAATAAGGCTTACAAACAAGAAACACAAACTGATCTCTTGAGACAAGCTAAAAAGCTGAAAGGTACAAATGTAAATCACCATTGACAAAAAAAATGCAGATATTGCAAAAGAGGCAAGACCGCTAAAAAAGGAAAGTTGCATGATAGCAACATGGGTCTGGAACTCTAGAATATGGATAAGAGTGACAGAAGGAACAAGTGCAGTGCAAGTGAAATACATAAATGATCTCAAAATATAGAACATAAAATTTGTGGTTTTCAATATCACATTGTCAGGAAAATCAACAACTGAAATGATTCAGGGCGGAAAAAAAAAGAACATGGAACAGGAAAACAAAATTTATGGCATTGATACACGTGTAGCGGAAAATATATTTGATATCGCAAGTCCCTGTGAATATTATAATGACTCAAGAAGAAAATTGAAGAAAGTGAAACTATCCACTATCTACCTAAATAGTCTTAAGTATGTCTGGTAAATTTGTGAAAATAAATGACGATCTAGGTGAGTTTGTAAAGAAATTCACAACTAACACATTTTACAGAAACATGGTTCAAAGATATGATGAGAGAGAGGTCCGGATGGAGGGATATAATCTCTACTCATTAAAAAGAAAATACAACAGAGGAGGTGGAGTTGCTTTGTACATAAATTCAAATCTGAAAAGTAAGATGGTAAATGGGATGACTGATTGAACATAATGTAATGGAGATGGTAAAAGTTGAAATAATATCTACAACAGCAAAAAATATATTAGTAAGTTGTGTTTATAAACCACCAGAGTCTTGTGTAGAATTGTTCATGGAAAGAATAACTGAAAGGTTTGAGGGTGCAAAAAGCATATTATATTCAGAGATTTTAACATCAATTTAGAAAATTTGACAGAACAACAGAGAACAACTGACTTCTTAAATTTAATGAGCAGCATGGGCCTTTTCCCTCTGACATCAAAACCAATCAGAATTAAAGCTGTAAGCAGCGTTGGTCAGGACCCCGGGCTCTGGCCCGTCGGTGTCAGCTTAATCATGGCTTCTGGCTCAATCATGGCCTCTGGCACATATAAATATTGATAAAATATACATTTTGAGGATTTTAACAAAAAATGACTTTTATTTAGAAAATGTGGGAGGGCTTTTACTTCAGAAACCAACTAAGCTCGAATCTAGCTAATCCCTAAATATAAATTTTTAAGGTTTTAGGGCATTGTTCTTGAGAAACAGACTTTTATTTTGAAGATATTTGGAGCTTTTATTTTGAAAGCCAGCTCATGCCTAGCATAGCTAGACACTTAATATCAATTTAGAAGTCAACATAGTAATTTTTCATAAACCAAGACTTAGAATTATTAAAGGATCAGTACGTGTTGCTTTGTCGATTAAGTGCAGCTGCATCTGTGTCTGTTTCCATGGAGATGGAGCACGTCACAGTGACACTGTACTTGTGCGAGAGTGTGGCAGAGGAAGGATTTTATGGATATATCTTGGAAACAACTCCTAAGAATCCAAAGTTTTCGGGCAAAGTTTTTCATAAAAATATCTTATTTTGAAAGTAAAATTAGTTGTCTTTCAATCTGTGTGTGTTTGGAAGCCGTCAGATTTAAACTTCAGACACCAGGAGGGTCAGTTTGACGCAGCTGCAGGATTTTGTTCCATTGAACTCCATGTTAAATTTCACTTGTCAAAACGGTCATGTTGTAGGGAATTTTCCCCACATGTGTTAAATGGTGTTGTTCAGCAAGTTCTTGTCACGCTGCTGATCTGCTCGCTTTGTCGATCAGAGTCACGGTTTAACCACAGTTGCCACTTGTTCGAGGTGTTCGATCACTGCTTTTTTTGAGGAGAAATTTCAGTTTCCCCATTCGTCCTCAGAGGAGATTGTGTTTCCGCGAAGGCCTTTTTTGGGCGAAAATCTTATTTTGAAAGTTAAATTGCAGACTTCCTGTTGGATTTAGATCAGGGGTATCGTCACGTGATTTGTAGGTCTCGGTGGGACAAACACATGAGTTTTGGTTTGATCTCCCCTCGACATTCCTACGGGCCGTGGTGACCATTTTTGTATTTGTAGGTGGCGCTAGAGAGCACATTTTAGCACTCTGGTGATTAATTTTTACATTTTCTGAAATTATTCACCAGTCCTGATGAGCGTACATAAATTTCAAACTCCAGGGGGCATTCGATGAAGGAAATTATGCATTTTACTGTTATATTTGGTGTCATAAGCTCTTCAAGTTTAATGATAATTTATGTTTAACCACTTTATCAATTTGCACATTTCATATTGTTTTCAGTAGTGTCTGTAAATTACCCCCTGAACAGAAAATATTTGTAAGCAAGAGTGGACATCCTCTCACCTCTAGTAGTGGAAGAAGCACTTTGAGAATCTACTGAACCCAGGGGGCATGTCTTCCTTACAGGAGGCAGGGCCCGAGGCTCTGGGGGTGGCCTCGTCCATCTCACTGGTGGAGGTCACCAAGGTGACACAACCTTTGTGGCAAGGCCCCAGGAGTGGACCTCGGGTACAGTACCATCCGACTGGCTGACCGGGGTGGTGGTCCCCATCTTCAAAAAAGGGGACCGGAGAGTGTGTGCCATCTATCGTGGCATCACCCTTCTCAGCCTCCCTGGGAAAGTCTATGCGGGGGTACTGGAAAGGAGACTCCGACCGATAGTCGAACCTCAGATTCAGGAGCAACAATGTGAATTCTGTCCTGGCCGCGGAACAATGCCATCTTCACCCTCTCACGGATTATCAAGGGGGCATGGGAGTATGCCAATCCAGTCAACGTGTTTTATGGACTTGGAGAAGGCATACCCCCGAGATGTCTTGTTGGAGATTTTAAGGGGGTAGGGAGCACCGGCACCACTGCTGCGGGCAATCGGGTCCTTGTACTCCCGATGTGAGAGCTTTGTTCGTATACTCGGCACAAAGACGGACCTCTTCAGGGTGAGTGATGGATTTCGCCAGGGCTGTACCTTGTCACCCCTTTTGTTTGTGGTCTTCATGGACAGGGTGTCAAGGCATAGCCAGGGGTAGAAGGGCATCATGTGGGGGGGCCAGAGGGTGATGTCTCTGCTTTTCGCAGATGACATCCTTCTGGCGGAGTCGCATGAGAGCCTTCAGCGTTCACTGGAACGGTTCGCTGCTGAGTGTGAAGTGGCCAGGATGCGGATCAGTACCTCTAAATCTGAGTCCATGGTCCTCTCATGGAAAAGGATGGCATGCCCTCTCCGGGGCTGGGGACTTCCCCAGGTGGAGGACTTTAAGTATCTTTGGGTCTTATTCACGAGTGATGGGTGGAGGGAACGTGAGATCGGCCACAGATTCGGACAGGCGGCTGCAGTAATGTAGTCACTGTACCGGACCGTTGTGGTGAAGAAGGAGCTGAGCTATAAAGCGAAGCTTTCCGTTTACTGGTTGGTCTACATCCCTACCCTCACCTATGGTCATGAACTTTGGGTCATGACTGAAAGAATGAGATCGCTGGTACAAGTGGCCAAAATGAAGTTTCTCAGCAGGGTGGCGGGCCTCACTCTTTGTGATAAGAGTGAGGAGCTCAGTCATCTGGGAGAGACTCAAAGTTGAGCCGTTACTCCTCCAAATTGAGAGGAACCAGTTGAGGTGGTTCGGCATCTGATCAGGATCCCCCCTGGTAACCTCCCTTTACAGGTTTACCAGGCACGTCCAACTGGGAGGAGACCTCGAGGTCGGCCCAGGACTTGCTGGAGTGATTATATCTCTGGCTTGGCCGGGGAACAGCTCAGGGTAACCCCTGAAGACCTGGAGGAAGTTGTGGGGGGAAAGATATGCCTGGGCATCTTTGCTCTCTATACTGCCATCACGACCCCAAACAAAGGACTAAGCGGTTAGAAAATGGATGGATGGGACAACATTCGTCATCGTGTTTGGACATTGATTGTGGTGTCCTCCAGGGGTTGGTATTGGGTCCAACTATGCGTTCTCGGAGCTGGCTCGCCTTGGGGCCATGCGCGTTCTACTGATGCGGCGTTGTCACGTGACGGCGAATATTTGAGAAGAATATGAAAAGAAAACAAAAAGGCAGTGTATAGTTGTCCGGCAAATGCTCTGATTGGTCGAGCGCGGTCGGGCGTGATGATGTCATTGACTGTTCTTTTGACTACTGTCAATTTACGGACTCAGTTATTTGTCCGGCTGTCAATACATGGGTGAGCGCCGGCAAGTTGCGGTGAGGGTCCGCGGCTGCGCACCGTGTGAAGACGTGGGGTGCCAGGACAGCTGCTCCGAGCCCCGGTGTGGGTCCGAGCATCGCATCCACTCTCGACTGAAACGCGGAAGTTGTGGACCGGCGCTGACCGAATTGTGCTGCCGGAGTGCGCTCCAGTGCCGGGGCGATGTCACTGCGGCCATTGTCGTGCCAAAGTATTTACCCCAGATATAAATTGTATCCCCTGCTGTGGGAGCGCATGTGCATTCAAAAGGGCGGAGCTACAATTCCGTCTTTAGATATCAGTGTAGCTTGCTAATAAAACTAAAAGTGGATTGTTCCGATCACACTTTATTGTCAAAGATGTCATTCATGTACAGTTAGCACCGTACTTTAAGCAGCATTTAATAAGTTCTTGTTTTCCGCCAGTTGGCCTTGAATAATTGTTGTTACTTGTTACTGAGAAGAATGTCAATAAACCTGCCTCTAGTTTGATCATTCTTTTGAGTTTTATTACTTCTCAGCTTACCTTATTTCTGTTAAATTGTAAACTACAACTATTAAAGATGTGTTGCTAACAACAACTTAAAGTGGCGATGAGGTTTTAATTTTTTTGGAAGGTTTTAAAATGTATTGAAATTATAGCAGCTTATATATGTACTTTTTTTTTTTTTTTTAATTTTGCGAGTGCAGCTTATATTCAGGTGCGCTCTAAGGTGCGGAAAATATGGTACATTTTATTATATATACTTTTTGTGACATGGTGTGCCGTGTGACTGTTTTTCTCGTATAAAATATGTGCTGTGGGTCAAGAAGGTTGGGAAACACTGGTCTAGACTAGTACCAACATTTTTAATTTGAGTTTGACACCACTGCTCTACACCCTCTACCACATCAACGAAATCTACATTCAAAATGTCATTTCTCCTAATAACTGAAATGTTTTCAGTGTCACTGCAAGATAAACAGTGAAGGAACTTTATCAAGTGCTTTGAGTAATGCACCATTTAAAATGTAACCAGCCCTAAAATAAACGTTTTCACTTTTCTCTGCACCAGTGGCATAAATCTGCCCAGAAATAACAAGTAAACACTTTTCTTTTGTGTCCAGATGATAAAACACAAGCAATGTTCCTGACATGAACTCGTTTTAAGTCCAACTGTAAACCTGGAAAGGTCTGTGACTACAGTAGGCAGCATGAAACTTCTGATTGTGTGCTTCCTCTTTACAGATTTGTTATGCCGAGAGAACAGAGACATTTCAGGGAGGGCATCCCACACAGCACCTCCAAGGTTGCCAAAGATAAGAGTAACACAAGCACCCTGCAGGCAGCTCATGGTGGGAAGAGTGACCTGAGGAAGCACATGCTGCGCCGGGCCTCTGAGAGGGACTCTGAAAAAGACTCGGGATATTCAGGTGAGCTATGCGGGACATGTTTCTGAAACAGAAAAACTAAGACAAATGCTGTTGTACCGTATGTATTGTTTTTCTTACCTGTGTCCTCGACCTTGTTCCCCGGTGCTTAGAGGCTGGTTCTGATGACCAGCGCAGCAGCAGGAGCAAACTTGTCAGAGAAAACGGCAAAAACCTGAACAGCAATCCTGAAAATGCTGCAGGTGCCAGTCGGAGTCTACATGGGGAACTCCCTCCTGTCTATGTCATCAAAGACCTGTTAGACAAACCGGTGAGATGTTAATTTCTATGGTATTACTTCTTGTTTCATGCAAAAAGAAAATCTGCTTCGACTCGAGTCAAACATTAGGCTGCATTTCACTGATTTGTGGCTCAGATCAGGAACAAAATGCGATTGAGGTTTAAAGGGAAAGTAAATAAGCTTCAAGATGAAAAGATGGCTTAAAACCATAGTCCCAAATAGTAATCACATTACTTAATGCTGCCAAAGTGAACATGTAAAATATGACAAAATAGAACCTCAAACCACAGCGGAGTCACTACAGTGCTTACATTTTGTACCTTCTTCCAAACTCTCTGAAAATGAGAAACAATTGACTGAGCCTCGGCAGTTTAGTGGACAGACACAAAGCAACAGAAAGCTCTATGTTAAACCATGGGGTTGCACCAGATACCTCAAACTAAAAGAATAATGATAGAACAGATTTAGGAGCCCCAAACCACCAGCTTTGACTAGTCTCTGTAAGTTTGTTATATTCATTGTTTCCATTCCAGAGAAATTCCTTAAACATAGTGTTTATTCTTTTCAAGTAACTGCCTGTAATTTCTAATGGGAGCGACTGAAGTGGATAAATAATCAATGTTGCTTTCATAACCTGATATAAATGGTGAGGCTGATAATATAACGACCATTGAGCCTCACCTCATCTCTAGAGTGAAGTGTGAGACATTGAGCTGAGACACACAATGGCTCGTTGTGCCTCCAGTGAACCAGGGGTTAGTCATTATGAACCACCTCCATCAATCCCTCCACTGCTTTTTCAACATGACATGCCTCTCCCTTTAAGATCTCCATTCAGGAGCAGTGGGTTTCCAGAGGAAATAACCAGGTGGTCCAGAGCAGTGATTCCCAACCAGGAGCCCTGATTTGTTTTAAAGGCAGGGGTGACAAACATAAGGCCCGTAGACCAGAACTGGGTCGCAAGAGGCTCAAATCTGGCCAAACCACCAAGTAAATGCTTGTAATAATAATAACTTTATTTATATAGCACTTTTCAGAGTGCTTTACAGTAAAAACACAAACAAAACAAAACAAAAGAAAAAAGTCAGGCAAGACAGAGGAGACAAGCAATCAATAAAAAGATGGAAATTATAGACAAAAATTATTGGTGACATAACACCACAGGCCAAGGTGGCTAAAAAGAGAGCATATCAAAGATAAAATATGCATAATTTTGTCAAGAAAATAGGTCAATGGAATAAAAACTAGTAAAACAAAAGTTAAGCTTCAATTAAAAGTGAGTCTATAATATATATACTGTATATATATTTTATAGAAGTGATTTAAAAGAAGTTGCTGATTCTGCAGCGTTATCCCCTCGGGCAGGTCATTCAAAAGTCGAGGGGCCCTGCCGCCCTGGTGGAGAACACACAGTCACCCTGACATTTAAGTTTTGACTTTGGGACAACCAGAAGGGAGTCTAAGGCTGCGAGCTGGCTTGTATGGGGTCAACAAGTCAGTAATGTTGGTGGGGGCGAGACCACGAAGAGCTTTAAAAGTAATCAGCAAAATCTTAAAATCAATTCTAAAAGGGACAGAGAGCAAGTGAAGGGAAGCCAGGAGAGGAGTGATGTGTTGTCGTCTGTTAAAACCAGTAAGAAGCCTCACCGCCACATTTCGGAGTAGTTGGAGGCGATGGAGGAGCTTTGAAGGAATACCAGATAAAAGGGAGTTGCAGTCGTCGAGGCGGGTGAAGATGAGGGAATGAATACGTTTTTCCAGGTCAGGGCGAGAGAGCATTTGCTTTGATTTAGAAATGGGGTGGATTTAGAGGAAACAGGACTTGATAACCTTTTTGATGTTGGGAGCAAAACTGAGGTCAGCATTGAATAAAACTCCAAGGTTTCTGGCAACGCGCTGCATGTTGGAGGATGATGGACCAAGGTTGTTGGTAGACAGACTATTGTGTGGGTTTGGGGAGAGTTGAAGATAATTAATTCTAAATTGTGGTGATTTATATGGCGAAGATTCGTCCAATGGTTAATCTCATTAAGACAGTTACAAACAGCAGCGAGGCCTCCCACATCAGCAGATCTTAGAGGAAGGTACATCTATGTATCATCTGCATAAAAATTATAATACACTTTATGTTGTTGGATTAAAGGATTGAGTGGGAGTAAATAAATGGAAAATAGGATTGGACATAAAAACGTGCCTTGCGGTACACCACAGGTAATGGGGGCAAAGGAAGAAGAATTATTACCTATGGCAGGGGTTGGCAACCTTCAACACTCAAAGAGCCATTTGGACCCAATTCACACTGAACAGAACACACTGGGAGCCATCACAATGTGCTCCACCCTCCTTGTGAAGGTGTAATGTGCTCCACCCTCTGTGTGATGGTGTAATGTGCTCCACCCTCTTTGTGTTGGTAAGTACTCTAGCATTCTGGATGAGCTGCAGTTGTCTGACAGATATTTTACTGAGGCCTGTAAACACACCATTAACAGTAATCCAACCTACTGAAAAGAAATCAATGAACAAGTTTATCAGAATCTTGTTGGGTGAGAAATGTTTCAGATGGTAGTAAGCTGATTTTGTTATTGTCTTAATGTGGCTGTAGAGTTTCAGGTCAGAGTCCAGAATTACACCCAGATTTCTGCCTGATTTGATGTCTTGAATGACATGGAGTCAAGATGAACACTGACTTTTAACCTTTCTTATTTCAGGCGAGAAACAATGACCTCAGTTTTCTCTGGGTTGACTTGTAAAAAGTTAATTAATTTAGTCATTAATTTCATTTATGAATTTCCTCAGCCGATATAAGGGTGCGTGGACATTCACTGACACTGATATATAGAGCTGTGTGTCGTCTGTGTAATTATGATAAGAGATGTTGTAATTTTCATGATCTGAGATTGTGGGAGCACTTAGATGTTAAATAAAAGGGGTGTAAAGATGGAGCCCTGAGGAACCCCACAAACGATTTGAATTTACTCAGATTCATAATTAGCTATTGAAACAGAATAGTCGCAATCTTGTAAGTACGCTTTAAACCAATTCATGCAGGCCAGAAATTCCCAACCATATTCCCAGTGGGTCCAGGAGTATGTTCTGGTCAACTGTGTCGAAAGCAGCACTAAGATCCATTAACACACAAACTGAGACTCTGGAAGTGTCACTGCTGAAGCGTCATTCCTCCACGTCTGCTAATTGGTAGTGACGATCGTCAATTTCAGTCTGTAATATTAAAATATCTCATCTGCCGTAAACCCTCTCGTTATTGTTCACATACGCCGCTTTGCACACATTGATTGTTTTGTTGACTGGTTTATTGAAATGTGGAGCTCCACAGCACCGCAGTATTCTGAGCAGGTTCAGACGCTCCTCTCAGTCACAGCAAAGGAGGAGATCCAGCGGGAGTGGACGCTGCTGTTTACGAGAAAGTTTTCTGCTGTGTCACAGATAAAGACAGCTCACGGCTTCGGACGGGTGCTGAACTGCGGCCGCCAGGAGCCACCGAGAGCTCACGGTTTCAGACAACTGCGGAGCTTAAGCCACTGTGAGCTGCAGCCACAGCATTCTTCGCGCCACCATTGTGTAATGACGTTAAAAGCCTGCGTCATTACGAGTTGTTCACAACCCCGCCTACATTTTACCCCACTCTCTGTAATGGGACTGTGCAACACAGTTGGGTCTGGGTACGCTTTGCTTTACCGTACCGTCCTTCCCTGCTCCGAGACGTACTGCTGTGGAACCAAGGCTCAAGGAGCCGCAGCAGAGGGACCAAAGAGCCCCGGATTGCTGACCCATGACCTATGGTGACCAAAAAAGTTCTGTCTAAAAGATAAGGGTGAAACCAATCAAGTGCAGTGTCCCTAATACCAAGCCATGTCTTGAGGCGTTCCATTAAAATCGTGTGCTCTACAGTGTCAAAAGGTGCAATCAAATCCAAAATAATTAAAATTGCACTCTCACCTCTGTCAGCAGCCAATAGGAGGTCAGTTGTGACCTTGAGAAGGGCAGATTCTGTGCTATGTTGACATCTAAAACCTGACTGGTATTTCTCAAAGATGTTATGTTGGTACATAAAAGCTAAAAGCTCATTTTTGTGCCTGCCTATGGCAAGGTACAAAGCTTACTATTCCTAGATAAAGTTTCTATTTTTTTATTATTAATATATTTCCTCTACCACCAACTTTTCCATGCGCAAGTAGTCCCGCACTGTTTGAAGCACTTACACACAAAGCACATCAAAATGTGCGGCAAATTCGGGACCTGGGAGGATCAATGAAGATAAGCGTCTCGACTAACCATTTCCGAAAAAAATCACGAATAACTGTGCATATTTTCCCATTCAAAGTGGATGGGAGCCAATCCATCATGTACCACCAGGTGGCGCCTCGCAGTCAAGATCCAAAGTGAAACTTTTAAGTCCACTCAACTTGAAATTGCCAGGAAAATCAATCTGTTGTCCGCATTCAGCGATTTCTCTGCTAATTAATGTGAGTTATCAGTTAAATACCTCTCTGTGCACAGTGACTACTACTATCTATGAAGCGGCTTTTATCTTAACTGCTTATTTGTTTTACAAAATACATTTCTGAAAACAGTTTCTGAAAACCGTATTTCTTTCCGTTTTTTGTCAGATATAGTTAATATGTTGTGTTTTTCTGAGAGCTGCTCAGTCCACTCTGGTCTGGGTACACTGCGCTGTGAGCACACTGCACCCGAAACACAAGGATGCAGCTAATTTATGAATTTTTACGGTTTAACGGGCTTCATGCCGCCAGATTTTACTTCTACTAGATACATGCTGTTTTGAGCTCCTCTGCTTCGCCAAAACTTGCACTAAAAGTGATATTTCTGCTCTTCGTGACCTCGTCTTGTGTCGCGGACCACCGTGAATGGTGCGTGAAACCGCTGTGTGTATCTTTGACTAGCCGCTCGTCGCATGCGCGGCTAACATAGTAGCATGTAGCTGTCTAAATTTTCATGACATATTGCTATTTGGACATATTTTACGCTGAAAACACCACGAAGCAACACAGCAATGTGCAATGTTTGCAATGCTGTTGTACAGGGAGGCGGCACTCTGCAGCCAAGCATCACCGTTTTAATATGCCAGCTTGCAAGAGCGGCTTCAAAACAACCAGGTGCGTCATACTACCCCACACTATGCTTACCGGTTGTGTGAGATATCTCCCGCGCGCGCCAGGCATACAAACAGAGCGAGAGATACGCAGTGTGTGCGCGCGTGACCGGAGGACACACAGAGAGAGGTATACACAGAGCCGAGCAGCTTTATGCAGTGTGTGTGTGAGCGACTGAGTGAGCTCGCGTGACGGGTGGACAGTACGGAAATATTATTGGTGAAAAAGGTTTGAGCACTTGTAAAAGTGGAATTTGTAGTTGTGTACCTGTAAAATTATTTTTTTCCACATATACAACACTACACACACACACATTCACAAATTCTTAATTACAGGTGCACAATTCCTGTTTTACACACAGATTAAAAACCTGACACTCTCACATTTTATCGCTAATCATCATAGCAAATCTGGTGAAAAACATTTGTACACCAATATCATTGTGAAGTTCTTCCACACAAGTCACGGATTGTTTTTTTTTCTCAACTACAATTCACACATGGCTGTTCCACTTGGATGTCTGGTGAAAAAGATCTGTGCATCACTCCATGTAAAATAAGGCGGTGCTTATTTAAGATTGACAGATTTCACAGCCAGTCAGAAGAAATGATCTTGGTTTTGCTGTACAGGTGATGATTTGCCCAGATTAGAATCAACGTGTGTATTGTCTAACCTGGCCGGCAACTTCCTCTTGCGTGATCCACTGATATCGCAGTGCACAATCTCATGTTTATTCATCAGCTCATCTGTCAAATGTGGGGGAGAAGCCACTGATTGATGAGAAGCTTTCAGTCAAAGCTTACCTCATGCTATTTATTGGATGAACTGCTAAAATGATAATCGTTCATCACTCATTATAGGCCTGGGTCAAAAGCATGGTCAAAATAGGTGAGCCTGGAACTAAAATGGGTGGGCCTCGGGTGCTACGCTGTGCCCTGATCAACTGTGATGTCTCGTTCTTTCAGAACCAGTGTTGCGACCTGAACAGCCAGCACCGCTGCACAGATTTCAGGCCTTGGTATGGTGAAGTCTGGTTTTGGAGTCATGCTTTGTCGAGTCATGCTTTGCCGAGAAGAAAGCCTACTTCACTGTGTTCAAATTCAATTCAAAGTGTTTATTGTCATATGTGCAGTTAGAAACATGTTTCCCTGTACAATGAAATTCTTGCTTTGCCTACCACCAGTGAATGCCTACGTAATAAAAGAATAAAATCAAGAGGTATAAGAACTATAATAACTAACAGTGGCCTGCAACACTGTTACTCAACAAAACCTGTACATTAAATACAAAACACCTGTACAATTAATGTGCAAAATACAAATATATTAGCTATACAGGAAGTAGAGGTGATATATACAATGGTATGTGCAAAAAGCTGTTTCATAAACGCTTTATAAACACTTAAAAAATATATTTGAGGAGAATAATAAACTGTGAAATCCAAAAGCAATAAAAGCTTTAAACACTACAGAAAAGTTTAACTCAGAAAAATATAATAATCCGCACATAAACTCATGAATAAAGTTTGACGGTCAGTTATAAATCAAAATGATGCGGACAGAATATTCTACACTGTGCTGTTTCCAGTCGGACAGAGATCGATGCGACACTGGAGTGTCACAAACATCCGGTTATATCCTGGATTATGACATCGTTCGTCTTGAACTTCCGGACGACACCTCGGGGCGAATGGCCCGGTTTGCATGGCTTATCTAGGACCTCGGTTCGCGCCCTCACGCTTCGTCCTCCCCGGTGTGTCCGCCTTCAGACGCCTCGGCTCGGTAGGGATGGACGGCATGGGTCTGGCCGTGAGTCGGTCCTCTCTGGAGCGGCT
>OMNM01040639.1:0-15945 GCA_900302745.1 Parablennius parvicornis
TTCAGGTGGCCCTCTCCATCAGCCTCCTCCTGTTGGAGGTTCACTGCATCCAGAAAATTCCTGGGTATTGTTTTGTCGTTTATATTTGAAGGAACACTAAGCTTATATGCAAGCGAAACACATCTCTATAGGTTTTTATTTATAGTTATTAGTGTGGACGGGTCTTAACAGTAAAGTTAGCTAACGCCTGGCTAACATCAGAAAAAAAAGGCAAAAACATCACAGCATATATGCTCTCTAAAAAAAATAAAAAAAAAATAAATGTGGCCCAGACATGAAAGATAAGTTCAAGTGAAATATATTAGTTTGAAATTAAAGTTACATTCCCACTGTTGTAGTATTTTAAGCTTTGATTTCAAGAAGTTGACATCTGACATCAAGGTGTGCATCTGCACAATAAACGCTGAAGTGATTATGAGGAGCTTTAGGTCACAGCACGATTCTTATCAGGTTGATTTGCTTGAATGAGCCTCAGTTCAGTAGATGATCAATGAAAATATATGATTTAGGTCACCCAGATCATCTTAATCCTCCAAAAGCAAAGTCTAAGCAACACCGCTAATCCTGTTTTCAACAGGACAAGGCAGATTTATATATATATAAAACACCATTCGGATACAAGGCAATTCATAGTGCTTTACAAAGAAATAAAAGAAACACATTACAACAAGGAGATTGTTATAGAAAACACTATTTAGAGAGCTTGTGACACCATATTCCACTTTAAAACACTATAAAAAAAAACTGAAAGGCATAATTGCATTAATAGAGACAGCATGATTTAAACATAATAGAGACAGTAGCTTCACAATAAATTACACTGTTTCTATAAACAAGATGTAGCCGGAGGTTATTTTCCGCCCGGCCACTACGAGCGCAGCACCAGCGGCGTAGGTGCAACACCACCTTGCAGAGGTTTTGGAGATGATCCACCTCAGCCGTTATAGACTGGACCCTACACCGAAAAAGTGTCAGGTCTGTGGGTGCAAAAAAATGCATGTTTTTGAAAACAACTCAACATGTTGAACTTTTTGAAAACAGTCTGACTCCATCTCCGTCAAAACGGGAGAAAGCTCAACTTTTCAAAAACGCTGTCTCCATTGAAATGGGGGGGGGAAAATGCAACTTTTCTGAAACGCTGCTATTGTGCATGCGTACCACGGCTGTAGCAAACTGTTCTTGTAATTGGACAATAACATTTCGTCCAGAGTGTCAAGACTCCCTGTGCATATTCTCCTGTGACTTAGTAGTTTTATAATTGAGTGTCACCTGTAATAGTAATCCAGCTTCATCATCTGTCCATATAAACATCAGTGTACTCCCATTGTTAATTGCTATGGCATATTGTTCTCTGCAAGCATGTGTGTTTGGTTCAAAGGCAGGCCAGAGGACATGAAAATAACAGTAAAGATTGAGCCTAAATAAAGCCAAAAAACATGAAACAAACAAACAAAAAAAAAAAAACAAGGACCAGGAGCACTGAGTAATGCTTAGTGTCTCAATCCAAATATCTCAAGTATCTGTGTAAGAATGTCTGCAGTAGGAGGTGTTGTGGAGGGGGATCCAAATGTTTGGAAACATTTGTAGATAACGCTAGTACTAATGTTGAGGTAATGCAAAAAGCTCCCTTAAATTATTCAAAGACGTGATAGTGCCGCCCTCATACAAGTGACCTAGAACCTTAATTCCTTGATCATACCATAATCTCCAGAAAGCAGGTGAGCACCCTCTAAATTGTAGTTTCACCAAATGGAGGCAGAGATGGCATGGGGGGTCAGATTTACACAAATTGTGACTTTCTTCCACAATCACTGCAAGTGTGGAAGTGGTCCCAACATGAAAATTGCATCGTTTTCCAACTTTCTGCCACAGTTTTAGAAACACACATCGTTTTCAAAACATTGCACTGTAAACGCGAAAAACGAAAACTCAAAAATTAGGCATTTTCACTTGAGCTTCCTTTGCTCTGTTGTGTTGTTCCAGATCTCCCTGGAGGTGGTGAGGAGTCTGGATTGGCTCCCAGAGGGCTCTGCTGGTGCTGAGAAAGCTGATCAGCTGGTCCTTCAGCAGCTGACCGACGGTCCACTGTCTCCTGCCTCCACTCGGTGGAGGAATGGTGGAGGATTCTCAGCTCAACAAAAGAGTGCGAAATCAGGCACACCGATCAGCTGCAACATTAAAACCACTGACGATTGAAGTGCTTGACAAAGATTCACTTTGTCATGGCTCCTCTCAGTGGGTGCATGTGAACATTTTGTCCTTATAAAGTTAAGTTGTGTTAGGATTTATCGAAGGATTTCCAAACATGCAGCTCTTGTAAGGCTTTCCTGCTCTGCATCCAAAGTGGTCCATGAAAGGAAAAGATGTGAAAAGGTGACGATTTCATGGACAGCCAAGCTCTTTTATCCAACAGACGAGCTTCTGCAGCTCAAACTGCTGCAGAAGTTGTAAATGTTTCTGAACATGGAATTTTCCAGCTCAGTATGAAATGTATTTATATCAATAATTAAGAATAAGTCTTTATAGTAAACCACTGCTGTATTTCCTTTACTTATTTATTTATTTATTTATTACAAATTTGGGTGCATTCTGTCCAAGATACACTATACAAATTAACTGGAAGTGCTCAGTCAAAATGTGTCTCTCCGGTAAAGACTATGAAATGCTTGTTGGTCTCACAATGATGGAAACTGGCCATGCAGATACATAAAAGATGTAGGATTTTCTTTTTTATTTAAACCTCCAGATATTTTCAGGCGATTTCAGCATTATGTTTGTGGAAAATGTAAGAAATGTTAGCTAGCTTTTAGAACCAGAACACATGGAGGAGCTGCTGAATGGATTAACATCATATATGATATGTACGTGATGGAAAGACTGTTGTTTTCTCTCAAAGTCTAAAAGAAAAGATTATGCAAAGTTTTGACAAAATGGGCAGAGTGTGTCAAACCTATTAAAGCATGTTCAGTAACTGCCGCCGCATGCTTGCTGTACTGAAAGAACCCCACCAAAAGAGAAATGTGTTGGAGTTCAGGAAAAGAAGCATTTCACGGTTTTATGGTTTCCTCCTCTCCACAGGCACGTTCACAGACCAACTGAAGAGCTCAGTGGCCCAACCTGTGAGCAGTTTGCATGACAAAGAGAGTTATAGCTTCCACCTTTGTGCTGTCAAGATCTTAAACCTTCATTGTTCAGGAGGAAGATTGTTGTGTGTGTACACTTAAATGCTTCATATTGTAGATATGCGGGCACAGTACCAGAGATTTTGTTATGGACACCATCACACAAAAAAAGTATGCCACAAATTTTCAACTGTATTTTTTTTCCTTTCCATTTTTCCTTTCCAACATGAACATGCAAAGAATGAAGAATATTCTCTCTGTGAGGCAGAAAAAAAGTACTTACTACCACATGCCACCATGCTGCACCACTCTTTAACACATCTTCATCAAAACACTTAAGTCAGGCACGATCATGAGAACTAAAGTTGGACAACAAACATGACTTGGACACTCCCTTCAAATTCAAATGTTTGAACTTGGTAACAAGTTCAGATTTCTGAGATATTTCTGCTTGCCACGAAAACCCAAATGACTATAAACCTGTTATTATTTTGGACACTTTCAAGTCGTAGTTATGACCTCTGAATGTTCTCACTGTCCAATGATGCAGTTTAATTACAACTTCACGCATGCAATCATAAATAACTGCAAGTTGGTTTCTGCAGTTGGAACTGATTTTGTTAATATGTGTTTGCCTCCGCTCCAAGATGAATGTGACCCATTTCTAAAAGTCATAATACATTATTTGTCGACCAACTGGCACGGGGATTCAAACCAGCAGCAACCAGCCAGCAGAGAGATGCACATGAATCTGGAGGGTCTGTTGAGTTCAAGTAGGGATTTTTCAGCACTCACCACTGGAGCCAGAAAATGGCCCCTTCATGGCGGAGGTCCAGAGACGCTGGCCTAGTGGGCAGACTGACAGGGGGAGACGATACAGAGAACAAGGGACTAGAAGGGAACAGAAAATGGAAAAAACAGGCTCTCCATACGATCCACAAACACACAAAGAGTTTTACAAGTGGTCTTTTCAGTGGACGCGTTAGTGCTCACGTGCATCAAGTCATAACTCACACACATGCTCGTGCGCATGCACACGCGTATGCTTGCTCACATGCGTGCATGCACACACACCCGCATCCACATAAACATGCTTGAAAGATAGGGAAACCCAAATAGCATGAAACACATTTGAAAACATGCAACCCGGAGCGAGCAGAGCTCTCCATACTTTTCCACTTTGTCTCACGTGCTGCTGAGAGAGCGAGTGAGTGGGCCGTGCAGACAGGGCCCATTTTTCTCTTTTCTTGTGGCTGAAGTGTGTGACTAGGGATTTATTTTCTCAGCTCTCTGGAGGGAGGTCACTGTTTTGCTGAATTTGAAACATTTGAAGTATCCCAGGCCCTCATCCCTGTTCTACATTAGAGAAATGGACCATTCATTTGGACCTGTCAGAGAGCATAATGGTTCTCAGATCGTGTCTGCTCACCGCTCGTCAAACTGGGTCACACTCTGGCCCTTGATCTCATTATGTAATTTACCTCTCTTGTGCGCTCATTCTCTGTAAAGGTAAGATCTTGCCCGATAAAAAGTGATCCACAACGAGGTTAGACAAATGAAATTAGACAAATGGCTTCATGTGAGATGCAGGACATGGTTGCATGTGCGAGACATTTCCTTTGTTGCTTGCAGACACGAGGCTGTTGGACACGTGGCTGTCTGGGCTTTGTTCACCTCCTGCAGGTATTTTTACTTGATGGAAACATCAACCCTACCCTAAAACCCAAAATCTAAACTTCCAGAAACTCGTGTCTTTGTTTTGCAATGTCATAGAGTTCAATGTGAAGCGTTTCTCAAGCCTCTATCCAATTACTGTAGATAGCCATTGCAAATCTTGACCACAAGATTGCCGGGCATTGACAGTGGATGGTAATTTGCCATATATAGTGTCACTGCTGTGCTGAGTTAGAGATATTAGCCATTGATAGCTCTTTGTTCTCTGTAAAAGTCTTAATCTCAGTGGCAATGAGCTGCACTCATATTGCATTACTGAGGTAAAGTGGGTGTTTGAAATTGAAAATGGGCCTAATTTGAAACAGGCCCATTCATTTTGAGTCCGATCCCCTTGATGTAACTCAATTTGACTCTTTGCATTTTTCTCCAGCACTGGCTCACTCGCTGCTTCATTATTCACATCAGATTTACATTGAGAAAAAAAAAAAAGGAAGAGGCTTCATTTGCCCATTTTCTCACTGGATTAATATAAGTATCAAAGTCCTGTGAGAAACCACGAGAGCACAAATACACACACACACACACACACCAAAAGAATAGCAACAAACAATGAGGCCAGCTGCATTTCAGTGAGGTGTACCAGTTTACAAGAGGGTACATTCAGAACTAGGCCGGATATTCTCAGCCCCATGCATGCTTCTGTGCTTTTGGTCACAAGTTTGTGTTTGTGCTCATACGACCTCTAAAACACAGAGATGGGTCAGTCCTTCGTTAAACCAGTTTCAAAAAGAGAACACTTCTTCTTATAGCCTTGCTAACAACGTAGCTCCAGGGATGTCAACGCTTGTTTGTCAATCCATCACTTCAATCTTGACTTCTGCCAGATTAATGGGCACAAACTCGGCTATGACATATTTCCAGGCCGTCAATCCTCACAGTTGGTGCCCCTCACGTTTGCACCCAACGTCATTCAGTTGTGCAGTTGGTGTTTGTGGTTTAGAATAAAATGTCTCATTGATAACTGTAAATCTTCCACAGCCAAACTTACCTTCAAGATTATTTTTGAAAAGAGATCATTGAGAATGGTTCAAATGTGAAACAAAAATTCTAATGATAAAAACTAAATGTCAGGCCTGCGAACAAGCGTGTTGGCATCATCATCATCTTTTTCTTGTTCTGTTGCCGATGCATCCTTCAGTTGTTAAAGATTATTTGGAACAGGCAAGCTTGGTCCAGTTTCATTAAGTACCCCAAAATTTACTTTGATGACTTTGTTTTAACTTTGTTTTTCTTCACTGCTATAATCTTATCCTATTTTCTTGTGATAGTTCTTTTTTTTTTTTTTTTTTTTACTCTTACAGATTATCTTGAGTTCCCTCCCAGTCCAGCCACTCGAGGGTCAAAGGGGGTGGAGTCAATCGCAGAACGCTCTGGGCGGGTCACCAGCTCATCATAGGGCAAAAACGGAGAGTCACATTCTCACCTACAAGCAAATTAAAGCCACCAATTAGCCTCAACTGCACTGCAGAACAAGTAAACTACACATAGAAAGGTCTTCTCTTCAAAATCTTTTCTACTTGTGTATGGATCAGATTTTTTACATATTCCTTAGATTTATTGAGTGCAGTCATGCCAAACTACAATGTAAATATTTATCAAAATCATTACATATTTCAAAAGGTTTTCTCAAATATAGAATAACATGTCAGCTATGCTCGAAGTAAAACATACAAGTGAAAAGTCTCAGAGCAATATGCACCTATTTTCATGAGCCAGAGAGTTAAATAATCCATACGTACGTACACATTGTGAGCCTCACACAGGCAGAACCCATCATTTACTTTGGTGATGTGGTGACAGAGTCCATTATGTTAAGTTAACATAGGTTTTACTTCACTTGGAGTGGGGTAATTAACAGCACACTAAGTGCATTGGCCCTTTTTATTGAGCCTTGGCTCAGTTGAAGCCCCTTTTTACAGAAGTCAATGCTTCATCCCCAAGCTTTTTGGGGGTTGGCCAGACAACACAAGGCTTCTGACAATGATGAATGGGAGGTTTGCACGCATAGAGCCTCTCACTTCCCATCTTCTATAAAGAGCAGAGGCTCGCTCACCTCCTCACTGTGCTCGCTTCCACAGAAAGACACCTTCTTGTGTATGCCTCACAGCTATTGACTCAAGTGCTAATGTTAGGAGATGACCAGAGACGATGATAAATTGGAAAGTCCATGAAATGTGCAGGTGTGCATGTCGGCCTCTACCTATGGTGACGTGTCCACACGAGACCTGTTGAGTCACTCACTGCCTGACATCACAGTGTACAGCTCTGTTGTGGGAGCTTGTGCAGACATGTGGTTTTGTGTCTGTGTACAAGTGTAGCATGTGTTTGGGTGTAATGTTTAAATTTACAACTCCTAAAAGTGACTCATTTAGTGACATGCAGCTTTTACACACTCTCTCTTACTTGTTTTTACCTTTTACACATTAGGACACATTAAAATCATACTTGTCAGTGCACATGTGTGTTTTTCTGCTCCTCCTATAAACATAGCACTTCTGGCTGCTTCGGCACACAAAAGCTTTGTATGTGTGTGCATGAACTCCAACTTTTTACACTCCCTATCCTCCCTATCCTAATTAATTTTCCAAGTCATGCTGCTTGTTCACCGAGAAAGACCATTTCATCACTGGTATGATAGCAGGGTCTGGCCATCATACTCTAGTGGCGAAAGACATAGACAGAGGGTATGTAGACTAGGCAGTGTACAGTAAATTGAGTAGTTGAGTGCAAGCTATGCAAGGTCGTTGTGGTGATTTACCTGTCAGAGCAGCCAAATGCAGGTGTCAAAGTTAAAGAGGAAGCTGCAGGGGAAGCAGAGGACCAGCTGTGAGGGAGATAGGAGAAAATGCCAGACTCCACATAAACACCGCTCCATCTCGTACATCAAGACTGTGATCAAACAGCTTCACATCAAAGATGAAATTACCTCATGTGGGAGTCAAATCAAGGAGGAGAGAATAAGTCAAGGCATCAAGGACATAGAGGGGTGGAGATGGAGGAGCTGAATTTGGAAAATGAAAGAGCAAGCATGTGCTGACAGAGAGCCAGTGGTCTTTAACTGTCATGAGTTCAACTGATTCATTCTTACTCAGCAATATATGGATATCATCGGGGGGAACACTTACAAAACAAACCAAACATATCCACTATCTATCTAACTATAAACCTTGAAATTATTTTTTGACTTCTTGAATTCGATAAACCTAGACAAATTCAGGGATATTCAATTCAAGTTCAAATTCAAATGTAGTTATTTACAATTCCTGTAAATAACTGACAATTATCTCACCGTCTCTAAAGGTTGTAAAAAGTAAGCAAAACCACATACTGTATGTTTTTTGTACCAAAACACCAACAAAACAACAATAAAACAAAACTGAACTTATAATGGAAAAAAACTTTTGCTTTTGTCTGGAATGACACACTGGTCATTTCACCAGTGAACCAGGAACTACGAACACTCACCAGTTCAAATCTCCTCTTGTGGTCTGAATTCTACAGGATATGATAAATCAGTTTAGGTTATTATTATGAAAAAGATGTTTGCATGTTAAAAGAGTTGAACTAGTGCTGGCTGGTATAGTTGAAAACAGTATGATAATGCACTGACATGGTCATGAGCTTTGCTCAATTTTGAAGAAAACCTTGAAATATTAGCTTTCAAATGTTGTATTTTGGTAGATTTTAGAATGCATACCAACCTTCACTGGGTGAAGACAGTAAATGTCCTCGTCTGTTTTCTAATGTCATCACAACATGTGATCTTTCCTGCTTTTCTTCAGCATGTATAAAATAAATGTGGCCCAAACAGGTCTCTTTTCATCAACTTCAGCAGAATTACTAAAAAGAGAAAGGTAATTAAGTCCAATGATTGAAGAGCTTCTCTTTTGTCTAGATGCCTAATGTTACATGAACAAACCATCTTCTAAATAGCACAAAACCTTTTGAATTCAATATGAAACACTGAATAGCAATGTTTGTTTTGATAGGATCAGAATGACTGACGTGCGACTTTATGACAACAGGGAATTTACTTTAAAATGAGGGTTTTAGATTTTGCACAATTGCAGGACATTGTCTTTAGACTGACAGCTGGATTTCCTTTAATCCTTCAGTCATTAAGCTATTCACCCACTCATTCAGTCACACACGGCCACATTTATAGAGCAGTTCATGCTGCTGCAGCTTGCAGTTGTGGTCTGTTTCGAGTTAATGGAAAGCAGCTCTCAGTTTCAGGATTTTTACTGGACAGGTTAGAGAGTGGTTATGCAAATTAGTTCAAAGAAACCCCATTTAGTTTCCACTCACGACAGGTTCTTCTTGCCATTTCCAATGTATTGGCACGATGCATCAGCAGTGTAAAGACAACTCTGAAGACGTGAGACCGGAGTGGGTCTGGCTTAAGGGTGCAGCCACCAGAGAGAATTCCCATTCCTAATTCTTAAAACTCCACATTAAATTGCTTCAGCATCTGTTTTTTTTTTCTCCCTCCCTAAACAAGGGAGGGGACTTATATGGAAAAGAGATGAGATCAGCCTTTCCTTTTGTCGTCCCTTGGGTGTCACATCATCACATGATCTGGGATATGGAGCCCAAAGCTCCCATGGATCCCGTCATTCACATCTGCTCCTCGTGGAGGCCTTGGGGAGACATCTGAAAGACGGCCACACGACACAACACGCTGAGCCAACCACAGAGCAGCAAGAGTGAGGAACTGGTACTTTTGGAAGAGGATAAAACATGTATCAAGAAGAAGGCAGTATATAAGGAGAAAAAAAGGAAGACAGGGGTCACATGTGCTTGTGGAAAGGGAAGAATGCTGCCCTGAAGATCACAAGCAGAGAAATAATTTATCACCGCTCCCTCTATCATTTCTTTTGGCAGAGACAGATGGCCCGCAGTCAGATTGGATCACTTCTGGTTTTTCTTGGGATTTTTGCCTGCTGTGTGTTTGAGTGTATGCACATGCACGCATTCGTTTACTCACACATACACAAACACAGTAACACAGGAGGAGACTGGCAATTAGCAATGTCAGCTAAATGAACATCTGCCTTGGATAATGAACGGACTTCATTTGAACGTATGATGATTGCAGAGACAGAACTCAACAGTGTGAACTCATGCAAGGTAGCTAACTTTCATCAGCTTAAAGGGCATATTTAAGACAGTGTTCACAAATGAATGGATTTAAAGACCCGTTAAGAGAAATTGTAATCAATCATCCCCAAGGCCGGAAGAATTTTATTACTCTTTGACTGTCTTCAATTTCCTGCCAGTTGGAAAGATAACATTTACAAGCTGCTTGTAGCACAGTTTAAAATGCTGTGGCTCAGTAATGATGAGGGGTAACTAAGGAAATAGGTGGAAATGTGTAGCCCACCTACAGTTCACGTTTTATACTAATTCAGACCTTTTTTTTCTTTTAATTGACACAAAGTAAGTATATGTCAACAACCACCAATTTAAATAACTTTTTTTCCCAAACCAAAATCCAGAGCAGACATGAAGATGTTTTACAGCGTGGCTTCTTCTGGTACAGAGATATTAAAATAATGGTCAAAAAAGCTCCATATTTGACACTTTAGAGGTGTTTTATCTTTAGTCCTGACATTTATTTTATGTTTACTAGCAAAAATTAACATTCAAAATTTTTTTAAACCAAATTGAATCTCTACCAAACGGAGGATGTTCTGTGTTTGTGCTTTAAAGTTGAATGGATATCAGTAACCTTTCCCTGAGCCTGGCTGAACCTGACCAGGGAGACACATGACGGAAGGCTGGCCTACAGTTGCTTTTCCTTGCAGGTTACTATCTCTGTAAAAAAAAAAAGACTTCTTGGAAGGTGCTCTTGGAAAGAGCAAAGACAAATGACGTGTGAATTGGTGCAAACTTCAGGTCAGAAATGGGAGGTCTACTTTGAGGTGATGTTATCTTTTTGTGGTTGTCCATATCTGTGGCTGCCTTCTACAATTCTGAACTCATACTGTTTCTGATCCTGACCCATTAAAGCACTTTATGATTTGTTTGAAAGAATTATAAACGTTAAACTTGTATCTAGAATGCGTCCAAGATGACATCACTGAGTTTAATGGCAGAGCTAAAAATGATAATTGACCTCTTTCTCTCTCATGTAATTATTCCTAACATGGCAAATTTAGCTAAGTTATGCTACTGTTACCTTTACAAGAAAAACAGGGTAAAAGACATTTGGGACCTGTTTGCACAACAACATTTTCAAGTGAAAATGCTAAACTTTAAGTTGTATTTTAGGGGTCAATTTACCCAACGACGTTGGTCACAGCCACTGAAAATGCCAATGCATTGTCGAATTATGCATATGGGTAATTCAACAATGCTGGATGGAAATCAACTCAGAAATCACCCATGTCCATGAAGGTACTGTCAACCAAAGTTCAAACAAGTTGTTTACAATCCATTTGTCATATTGCTTTATGCAAATCAGGATCTTGAGACACTTAATCCAAACCAAGTTTCAGAATCTGGACAAGTGCCGTCACAGGGCAAATACACAGAGACAAACAATCACACATCTACAACAAATTTATGCTTATTGAGAACATGCAAATTCCTGACAGAGAGACCTTCGAATGTCATTGTCATGTCCCAGAAATAGTAGTTATTGCCAATTGGCAAATTCTACTCCCTGTAATCCACAATTTTTACGAAGCAACAATGTACCAATAGTATCGACTGTACGAGATGAAGTATTGGCATATTTAGTTTATACTGTCAACTTTGGCCACATTTTATTCTGACAAACACATTTCAAGTGAATGGCTTTGGCGAGGTGTTGCTGCAGACGGTAATGAGCACACTGTTCAAGGAGATCCAGCTGTTCAACTCACATCTGTGTAACCCTCCTGTCTTTCTAATGGCTGGCAGGCCTGGAGTCTATATACCACTGGAAGCTTGTGAACTGTCACTCTGCCATGATGTTCCAACAGACTATATTTGGCTTAATTAACTTTTGGGAAACAAATATGATGTTATGAAATGTATACAGCCCCTGCAAAAGCAACCAAGTTTTTTTTTGTTTTTTTTTTTACAGCGTCCCAAGACTCTGATACTAGCCCATTGGCATGGCTTCCTAGCACATAGAAACAGAATGAGGTTCATATGATTTTGATTGGTTACACCTGTGCCTTTGTCCAGTCAAAAGTTTTTCCGCAGGAATTTGCAAATATGAAAGATTATTAAGGTCTGTGCTCAAAAATGCTCAGTAAATAGATTTTTTTACTGTTTCATCTAAGAGGATTGTGGGCTTGGCATACCAGCTTGTTAGAGATCCATGATCTCTCCAGGACCAACTGGTATTGATTAGCAAAACTCGCACACCCTTGCTGATAAAGCTTTAGTTGTACATTGCAAAGTAAGCTAGTAAAATACGATGCAGGATTCCTTTAAATCCTGATCTTGGTCCAATTATTAGCTGGCAATTAGAATGTTGGTTGGAACAGCTCTGGTTAGAATGGCAACAGAAGGAGAAACATTTTTTTTTTCAACTATCTTTAATCCAGCAAGTGATCACAGCCGCTATCTCATAAACACATGCTCGTAAACATGTAAACACAACAGGGTGTAAACATTTGCAAGGTTAGCTTCACTCACGCAGTCATCGCTGAGGCATCCAAACAAAAGCACTCCTGCTGCAGGGAGAGGACACTGTTACCTAACTTCAATTAAACCAGAACGGACCATGGGGATGATGCCAAAGCACAGGAATGAGCTAATTACCTATTTGTTGTACAACACAAGTTGAAGCTGAAGTGCACCTGACTCTTTTCTTTGATGTTAATGAAATACTGCTGGTACCTCAATGGGCGGAAAAGCACAGCAGCCCATTGTGAGAAGAAAACCTTTTTGTTTTCAGGACGAGAGTTTAGAGTAAAGAAAGACAGATGTCCCTTTCTCCCTGCATCTTCCATAATATAATCTACAAACAAACATGTACTTTCGTAATTGGATGCCATTCGGGGAAAGTGAAATTATACTGCCTTTCTGCCATTTAGCCTCCTTGTTATGAAGACGGTCACGCTGTGGATTTCCACAGCTCATCTCTTTCCAGGTGTTCTTAACTCTCGCTCTCATCTCGTCTGTCATCGCGCAGATGAATCACAGATTGGATGAATGAGCCTTCACTGGACTTGAGCAGGATGTTTGGGAACGCTGCGAGGCCTTGTTTTCATCCCGCGACCATCGAGTTATCTCAGCTTGGGGTGCTTTTTGGTGATGGACATGCATACAACGGATGCCAACAGCAATCGGAGCGGTAAGAGCAAATACGAGAGGAGATGATGGGAAGGGGTGGAGACAGTGACTGGAAAAACACAGCAGAAGTAGGTGGTGTTATGGATCTGCGTGGAGCAGATACCAGCTTTTTGGAGGTCGAGCCAGGCGACGGCTCATTTGAGAGCCTCAAACACCTTCATGCTTCAGCGCTCTGTGAGCGTGGCTCCTAACAGTGAGAGAGGTTTAATGCACACTCGTGATTCACAGCTTGGTTGCTTTGACAGTGTCTAAGGGTCGAGATTCGTAAGTGTGCGTTCAGTCATGCTCAACCACATCACACACTCTTGCTCAACGAGCACACACTGGAATAAAAAAAAAAAAAAAAAGATATATTAAAGGAAATATTCAACCCCCTCAAAAAAATCTAACGTTATGCTCTAACTTTACCTCCCTTATTCTGACACTCATATTCATCAGCGAAGTCAGTCAAAGTAAAGTGTGAACGATATGAACCACCTTCAAGTGATGATAAATGGAGTGCAAGCTCCCCTGAACTTTATAATTACAGTGATCACACATGGCTGTAATTCTCACTCGACACACTTCTCGGTCTTCCTCGACTGGCACAGACACGCCGTGCCAATAAATATGCATTCCTTGCCCCCTCCCCGTAAAGATTAAAGGGTCGTTATATGTGAACGTTGCTCTGAAGTTGAAGTGTCTGTGTCTGCTTGCATCCGTGTACAGTGTATTTGTTCAGTGAGATGTTCAGAGGAGTTGTCAGTGGGAAGTGGGTTTCCAAAATATTACGTCCCGAGCTAAAGAGATTAAAAGGGAAACAGCATTTTTTTGTGCCATTTAAAAATTGCCAATAACGGTGAAGAGGTCATGGTTCAAAATGAACTGACTGTAAAGCCCCCTTTTTAAATGCTTTGCGTTGTTTTTATTACTTTTGTTACATACTCAATGCCCTTGTTTTTGCTCCTGTCTCTTAATTTATGTTGTCCCACTGTGGTGTATTGTAGCTCTATGCGAGCACCCCCTCAAATTTTGTTATACCACCGAGTACAATGACAATAAAGACTATTCCTATTCCTTAACTTCATATGTCTTAATAAGCTCCTTTTATCAATGTTGTAACAGGATGTGCAGAATAAAACTACATCCATATCATGCTGGAGAGAAAGTAATAATGTTTGTCATATTTAAAAACAGTGACAGAACTGCGGCTAATTTTAAGTAAATCAGTAATGCTGTTACAATGACAAAAAATAAGGGGGGTTAAGGAGGCTATGTTTTTGCAAGGGTTTGTTTGTCTGTTAGTCTGTCTGTTAGCAAGATTACGCAAAAACTCCAGACAGATTCTTCCTAAAAAAAATTCTGAAGATGTGTCGTGATCCAACTTAGATTCCATTAAATCTTGAGAGTGATCTGGATAACCATCTGGATACAAGAAAATATCAAAGATCATGTTTTTCCCTTTTACTCATCATTGAGCTGTTTTCCAAAAAATCTTCCAAGATCATATCTGATTGACTTGTAAAAATTCAGTGATCTGTGGGATGGTCATATCTAGAAAGGTGCAACATTTCATCTGGATCGGATCCAGAGTAAGGTCAGGAAAAATTCCGGAAGTTAACATTGGAAACCCCATTTATGAGATTCAAAATATAATAACTCATAGAATTTTGTTTTGATTTTCTTGAAATTTGACATGTATATTTGGATGATCATTGCCCTGAATTGTGGAATATTTTGTCTGGATTTGATCCAGATAAATCGATATGGCGGTACTTTGAATTTGGGAAATTTTAGCATTGAAAACGTCATTTGGCTGAGGTCTGCGCTCTCTGAGTGCTTTTCTTTCGAGTTACTTTTGTCATACAGGAAACGTTTTGATGATCTTTAGAAGAGCGACACAAGTGGAAAGACTTCTGATCGCAGGTGAAAGTACTTGTGATAGATTGTCAGGATTACATAAACATCCATCCATCCATCCATTCTCTACCGCTTATCCGGGGCCGGGTCGCGGAGGCAGCAGTCTTAGTAGAGATGCCCAGACTTCCCTCGCCCCAGACACTTCCTCCAGTTCTTCCGATGGGACCCCAAGGAGTCACCTCAGCTGGCTCCTCTCAATGTGGAGGAGCAGCGGCTCTACGCCGAGCTCCTCCCTGGTGACTGAGCTCCTCACCCTATCTCTGAGGGTGCGCCCAGCCACCCTACGGATGAAACTCATTTCAACCGCTTGTATCCGGGATCTTGTTCTTTCGGTCATGACCCAGAGCTCATGACCATATGTGAGGGTAGGAACGAAGATCGACCGGTGAATTGAGAGCTTCGTCTTCCGGCTCAGCTCCTTCTTTACCACAACGGACCGATACGACGTCCGCACGACTGCAGACGCTGCACCGATCCACCTGTCGATCTCACGCTCCATCTTCCCCTTACTCGTGAACAAGACCCCGAGATACTTGAACTCCTCCACTTGGGACAAGGACACTCCACCGACCTGAAGGGGGCAAGACACCTTTTTCCGGTTGAGAACCATGGCCTCGGATTTAGAGGTGCTGATCCTCATCCCAGTTGCTTCACACTCGGCTGCAAACCGTGCCATTGCACGCTGAAGGTCTTGGTTTAATGAAGCCGACAGAACCACATCATCTGCAAAAAGCAGAGATGAGATCCTGTGGTCCCCAAACCAGAGCCCCTCCGGTCCCTGGCTGTGCCTAGAAATTCTGTCCATGAAGATAATGAACAGAACTGTTGAAAGAGGACAGCCTTGCCGGAGGCCAACGTGCACTGGGAACAGGTCTGACTTACTGCCGGCAATGCGAAC
>OMNM01040640.1:0-22226 GCA_900302745.1 Parablennius parvicornis
GGCTTTAATTAAATATATATTGAATGTATATTGTAAAAAAATAAGTAATATAAGATTACATAATTTTTTCGTATGTGATATGTTAAATTATGTAGAGAACCTTGTTTTGTTGTGTATATGAAGCTTTGCTTCAACCTACACCCTTTCGGCTGAAGAAATTCACAATTGAGTGTTATTTGTTTTGTATTGTTTTCTTTTTTATTTGGAAAGATGGCCAAAATAGATGAAAAAAAAAAAATTAAATTTAAAAACGCTTTGTCGTGTGGACAGGGCCTAAATGGGCACCCAAAACGCAACAAAAATTCTCCGTTTTCGGATGAAAACTACATTGCTCTTAATTCTAGACGTCTTCTAAAATTGATGTCGATATCTTTAGTTTGTACAGTATATCCGTCACTGTCCCAATCCAAAGCAGGCCAACTCCTGTACAAACCAATCAACAGGACACACATACAATCCAGTGCAAAATCCTACAGACATATTGAACCCGTACAATTCAGCTTTTGATACTGAGGTCATCCTCCGCTGTCCAGACAGACACGCTATGACAGACCTGCTCCCATTTCTGGTCACCGCCCTAATTGGAGTCAGAATTTTTCATCTAGCTCCTGCCAATTATGCTTCCCTGTGAAGATTTATTGGCTCCAACTAAAAGTTCTGCCCCAATTCCTGTCTCCAAAACTTGTTAAAAAAAAAAAAAACGACAGACACTCTTCTGATAAAAGAAGTCCTGGTGGTCTTTGTGTTTAAGCCCTCAGGAAAAGCTGAAGGATGGGAAATTTTTTTTTGGTTTGTTTTTAAACTGCACTTATTTAATATCTCCTCGCGGAGGATGAGTGTAAAGTAAAACAAAATAGATGCTGCAGCTCCTGCTGTGGTTTAGTGAAGGTGTAAAGATGCTGTGTTCACACACACTTAAACACACAAACACACGGGAGAAGAGCGAGCGAGTGAGCAAGAGAGAGAGAGAGAGAGAGAGAGAGAGAGAGAATGATTCTTGGATGCCTTCAGTCATGACATCCAATTTGGAGCTAATATAAAATATGTGTTATAGCAGTGTCAGAGCAGTGAGATTTTCTGGTCCCGGTGGGACCGCCTCTTGTAATGAATGTGTAAACGGGCTGTCTGGGTGTGATCTTCATTGCCTGGCTGGTCCAGAGGCTACAGCTCAACCTCAGTTTATGAGAAAAGTCTTCCTCTAACATCTATTCCAGCTCTCACATGGACCACAGCAGTGATATAGATTGCACTGCTTTACTTTTACACTTCGTGAACATACTGAATAAAGACTGTATGAGATGACCAAACTAGTTAAAAGTTCTAAGATGGTTTTATCTTGGGGGTTTTTTTTGTTTTTGTTTTACATGCTTGCACTATATGTTCTGGTGTCACTCAAGAACAATGTGAAAGAGATTACAATTACTTGATGGTGTTTGTAATTAGGGAAGTTGTTGCTAAATCCGACTGAAACAGCGTTGTTTGCATAATGAAAGGCGTTCGCTTTAAAGGCATCATAATATGCAAAATTCCTTTTTCTAATAGTTTTCCAACAGTAATATGTGTCCCCATACCTGGAATGACGTTTGTGTCCCCATACCTGGAATGACGTCCCAGAAGGGAAGAAAGTCCATCGTTTATCGCTGACATGTTTCAATTTTTTAAAAGTGTGTTTCTCCAACAAGCCAGTCAGAAATCAATCCCTATATAGTGTCATTAGGGGTTTAGCCCTCCCTTTGACTCCTCCCACAACTGACACATGGCACCACGAGAGGAAGTACTTCCTCCTCTTCCCAAGATGGGCATGTGTGGGCGGAGCCAGTCCAGCTCACACAGACACAACAGATACTGAATGCAGCTCATATAATCCAATATTCAAATAAAGGAAAACCAAGAACAAGCTGGATTTGGGGCAAAAAAACCTTTGAATACAATATTTTTGGATCAACGAGACCACGTGAAAATGTTGAAAAGCTGTGGAATATGACCCCTTTAAAATCTGTGCCAAATAAAGCAGGGAGATTACATTATCTGCTGTGGCTATCACAGAAAGGAGCAGCCAGAACTAATTTTAATGAATATCGTAGATCAAATAAAATGAGTTAAGGCCCCATTCGCAGATATTTCCAGTGAAAATGCAGTTTTTGTTTCAGAAAAGCTTACACAGCAATGTTTTGAAAATGTCCGTTTACAAAGAAACGTGGAAACAATGTAGTTTTAATGTCAGAATATTGCTAATAATGGAGCAAAGTCATATAATCCATCCATATAGATAGATAATCAATTGTATTGCTGGTCATAGATATGACAGATATGTCACAGATTTCACAGACTGTATAGATCGTCAGTCCGTTATAGAGATATATATACTATTTGTCAACTAGTCTTAAAAGCATGTGTTTCTGAACTGTGGAAGGCAACCAGTGAGTCCCTGGAAAAAAAAAAAATCCTGCATACAGTTTGAAAACATGCAAGCTCCACAAAGCAAAGCCAATCCAGAGATAAACTGGGAGCAGACTAACCACCACACCTGTGCAGCCCGGGGTAGATTCATGCTTTGTTCTTTTATGTGAGTGAACACAGCTGAAGCTGCAGCTTAAACAAATTCAGCCAAAAAAAAGGAGAGAAATTTCCCATCAAACAACTTGAGCATGAAGCAATCTGTAAATACCAAACAATGCTGTGTCTAGTTTCACGTGATGAAGGATTATATTGATGCCTGTTGACCCTGTAAACAGTGGGAATGTATTCCATGCTGCCCATGCTGGCACTCATTTGCATAAAAATAGTTTGTAGTCTGAGCTTGACTGCTGGTGCAATGCAGACTTTTCAATTTTATGAATCCCCAGTGTCCAATTCAGTGCTTCCTTTTTTTGAAACAAATTACATTTGCTGAGATGCTTGGATGATGTGAGTATCCTTGTGCTGTGTACTTGATTTGAATGACAGAACAAAATTACATCTTGTACCAAACAGTTCTCCCCCCGCTGAGACTTGTTGGTCTGTTGCTCTCTATTAAGAGACATTTACAGGCAAATATATTATAATCATTTACTCATAGTCGAGCTGGTGAATTAGCGGATATTTTATTATCCTCCCGGAGCCATCAGTGTGAGTGATGTAGCCTGCAGCATCCCCTCTAATTCTGCATATTTCTGGATGTGATTCACAGTGAACATTGTGGATTTTCGTGGCGTTTGATCAGAACCGGGGTGAAAGTGTCGGCTCTGAGCCGCTCGTTTCAACTCTCCCGTCAGTGTTTCTGCGAGGTAAACCTGGCAGTTTAGAGATGAAGAGATTCTAAATGCCGCTGCGATGCGCCTCGTTGCTGTTTTGATCACTTAATTTGGTTGATGTCTGTCTCCCACACAGCTACCCACATCACTGATCAGCGTGTCGAGCCTCAATGAGGATGATGATTGCTCTGCGCTTTCAAAGGCAGTGGCAGATAGCTGCAAAGCGATATGTGTGTGTGTTTGTGCAAGGCTACTGTTTGTATGTGTGTCGGCTACTGTATAGTTTTTGCAGTTTGTGCTGTACATAATGAGCTTATTTTCTGGCCGTACACAACTCGAAGGCCAGAATGAATCAACATTATGCAGGACAATGTTTGACATCCAGGTGGAAAAAAATAGATAAATAAATAAATTGGAGACTAGGAACAAATATTCTTGCTGTTGCTTGGAGCCTGAAGGGTAAAGTGCTGAGCACGGTAGCTGTCAGACCGACAGACCATTATCCAGCCAGAGATGTCTGCAGAGATGAAAACCAGCAGGGAAGAGGAGGAAGCCAGGCTTGAAGCCACACAGATGAAGGTGTGAGGAACAGGTCGCCAGTAAAGGCTTGTGCATTCTGACACGTTCAACCAGCCTGTTGGCTAAAATAAAATAATTGAAATTATGGACGATGAGTAGTGGGTGAAGACTGAATACGCCACACTTCAACTTAAGGACTCTGAATGGATCCCTCTATATTCTTGGTTATGTGACCCATATCCTACCTGTTTCGTGACAGTGTGAACATTGCAATTTAGATTTTTGTACTCCAAACGCAGGCCACGATCATATATGGTACCACATCAGATATGTATCTGATGTCTTTCGATGCCGGTCAAGTCGCATGTACAGTATGCAACTTCCACATCGTTAGACTGAGGCCCCGGTCCACACGACAACGCAGTTTCATAAAACTGCATTGTCGATCATCTACACGGTGCACTGTTTTAAGAGCCTGAGAATAGGCTTTGATGAGTGAACAGACAATTTGCTGAAATCGATTATGTCATCACCCTATCTCTCCAGCCGATAACCCAGCAAACCTGCTCCACAACGTCACTTAACAGCAGCAACAATGACGGACTACATGCTCCAGATCGACTTGCAGAAGCCCAGGTGCTGGATTTGTCAATTTCTCCGTTTTTGCATGTCTTCCTCTCTGTTTTCAGTGTATTTCTGTGGCCACGTTACAACGCCACCTATAGGCCTGTCATGTGTACTAGATATTTTTCTGTAGTTTTCATGGTGTTGCATGGGTTTTGGCTCATCTAGAGAGGGTCTCAGTCACCACCAAAATGTGTGAGGAAAAACATTTAAGAAATGGACCTAGTGGGACAGGTGATGGGATTGATCTTTGGAAAGATTGCGAAGTTTTGTGTCAAAGCATCTCCATACATATTTACTTCAGTAAACCGCGTACTCGGTGTGACGTCTTGCCTTCTTCTGCAGATGCTGGTCAATTTGGGGTCGGATAGCATTCACACTGCCGTCTGATAGAGATCACATTTAAAATGTAGTGTGAACTGTCACGAAAAACGAATCAGATCTCAGTATGAAGTCAGAGTTGAGCATCATGAGCTGTTCACATTTTGGACAGGTCTTCGGCTCTTTACAAGCTTATTGTAGAGACACAGAAAGTCACACATATTCATGGTTGATTCCTAGTTATCAATTAACATCTAAAGTATGTTTTTGTTGGAAAATATAAGGAGAACCTCTCAATGCTCCATGGAAATAACTAGATTCCAGCAATATCCTCACTGTTGCTTACACAACATTACAATGTAAACTTGGAGTTCTCAAAGTTTTAAAGAGTTAAAACAATGAGAACTTACAACTTTCATCCAACAACGCAAAATTCAGAAGATTACTGAATCGCAGCGTTTCTCACCATTTACTCTCTTCTGCCTCCATTTACTGTTTGTTTTGTATTTCCCTGGTTCTTCACTTTTGGAGTTTTTCATTTCTGAATATTTGTGATTCTCCCTTTTCCCCTGCATGCCACATCAACATAGACTCTGAAAGCTTCTTTTTCTGTCCTGTTGGCTCTGCATCGAAACAGTTTTCTCCAGTGATCGTTTTTTAGACAGCACATATTTTCAACAGAGCCTGTTTTGAAACCTTGAACTTGTCTTTTTTTTTTTAGAGTGGTCAGCACATATTTCAGTCTTTCTCCTCTGAACTTGTGAAAACTTTAACAAAGAAATTCCACACAGTTGTTGAGCTATAATAGATTCTTAAAATGCTTTATAGTCTATCGAGTAGTTTTTATGTTCGATAAAAGATCTACAGCAATATGATAATCTGCTTTTAGACAAGGACTTTTGTGCTTTGTGGAAAATGTTCTTGTGCTTCATTACACTGTGAGATTCTATGAGATCGTTGGCAAATCCCACAAGGGAAGGTGATGTGAAGTATGCAGGGCAGAAGAAAAAAACAACAAAAAAAACCGACTGAAACATTTTGGCTTGATGATAAACTTGTTCGTTTAAAAAAAAAAAAAAAGTAGAGCTCTATGGTGGTATAACAGAATGCTGCTGTAGAGAAAAATAAAATGCAATGTTGTGTCTAAGCTTTCTTATTTAAGCAGCATTGGTCTGCTCTGGGTCAAACTGAAGGTAAGAAGCTCTGTGGATTAGTAAAATGAACATTGACGCTTTCTGCTTGAGGATGATTGTTAGTGCTCGGAAAGCAAAAAGCAGCCGTCGCCGAAGCCTCATTATCCCGCTCGCTGCTGTGTGCCCTGCATGGCTAAATAAGTCCAGTGTGCTCGTACTGATACTGAACTCTGGGTTTTGCAGGGTTTACGGAGCTCTGAAGTGCAGGACCTTCTGTTCACTGCTGTTTGTTGAGGTGATGGATGGAGCTCATCGGTATTCAGGGTCTCCAACTCTGTCATGGACTCACTGGGCACTTTGTTATTCAGCAAAGGAGAGGGAAATGCAGGTGAATGAGCCATGGTCTGCCTCTCTGTCCCTGGTATGGGCCTGCCATTTCGAGGGCGATTAAATTTATTTGGTCTCTACCCTGCGTGTTTCTTTTTTAAACTCCTTTAAGGCCTTTTAATGCTGTCAAACTCGCCATTTGTCACTCCGGCAAAATGATGAACTTGACACTGTATGACCTGACGAATTGCCCGGAGGGTGAGTGATGGGTGTCCGGGAGGATATCAGACTGAGCCGAAAAGATCTTTTCCATCACTCAAATGTCCGGATAATGCTTTCCTGTCATGTTGGTGAGGATTTTGTTTCATCAGCAGAAGAAAATGCTTGTGGGTGAGCCAGTGTCTGTGGTAGACAGCGGGTGGGTGTAACCCATCACGCAGTGGCATGTTCATTGTTAATCACCCAGACTGAGGTAAATATCTCTCGCTGGCTAACAAGGTGCTGATGCCTGCTTTATTTCCTCAGTCCTATTGATTCCTTCAAAAGCTTCCTTTCTTATCTTCCCCAAAATAGTTTTTCATACTTCCAATTACCCCAGAATTCAGCTGACACGTCTGCTAAGGAGGATCAGAGGCCACTATACTGTTTTCAAGAGCTCTCCTTTGACTCCTGTGTGTTTCAATATTGATTTTAAGGTTATTTTGATTGTTTTCATGTGTCTCAATAGTCTTGTGCCTCCTAAGCTGCCTGTGGCCATGACTCCAGGTCCATTCTGTCTGGGTGAGCTGGGAGGTCCAGACGATACACTTTGGCTTTGATAATGGGCTCTCCTCTTACCTGGGTATGGAATGATGTTGCTTGGTATTTAATAATAAAATCTAATATTTTATTGTATTGAAATAGCTTTTAAAGCATGGTTGGTTGCTTTGTTTGCTGCTTTGTTTGTTTATTAGTTGGTGGGTTGGTGAATGGATCCATTCATTCTTCGGCTGGATGTTTGGTTGATTTGTTTGCTGCTTCGTTCGTTAGTTGCTTCATTCATTCCTTCTTTGGTTGGTTGGTTGATTGGTAACATTGTTGTGACACAATCATGACTGATTGTGTCACAGTTGATTGAAGCATCCTTTGATCGTGACTTCTGGGCTGGGCAGCATAGATATTAAGACCCTACATACATCCTTTTGGAGTATATTGTAAAAGCACATTTACCAGAGTGCACAACAACATAGTTCACAAGTTTGAGCCAAAAAAAAGGCACGTGTGATTCTATGACCTTGTGCGAAATACACAAAACTTAAAAGACATTTTAGCAGCGCCTCAAAAATCCAGCGTAATTGTTTTGTTGTTCTTTCCTGAGTATATTTACATGTAGACATGATGCTCTCCTCCCACACAATCATTGACTGACACACACTACCTATTAAAATGATAAAAGATTCATGAATGCAGTATCTGGATTAACATGTTCCCAAACATCCCTGACGGTTCAAGCAACATTCAGGCACATTTTTGTAATATTGTTGCTTGCCACAACTGGATCTCTAGCCGTCATGTTTCAGCTTCTGTCCATCTCCTAGAGACGCTTTGTCCAAGTTAGTGTCTGCAGTAGCTGTGGCTGAGCCGAGCAAACATTGGGCTAAAAGCAGGGTACTTCTTCAATAGGTCACAAGTCCATTACAGCCCTAATGCGGAGAGACAGACACATGGACACCTATGGCCAATTTACAGTAAGCAGGTAACTTCAAGGTGTCCTTGGATTGTGGGAGAAACTAAAGAGGAAGTCATGGAGAATGCTAATGACCACCATGACTTTGCAATGAGAAAGAGGATGACTGGATGGATGGATGGATGGATGAATGGATGGATGGATGACTAGATGGATGGATGAATGGATGGAGCCACAAAACACATTTAACCTTTGAAATGAGGTTAACACAGCTTAAAAATTCTGAAAAAAAGGGGAAATATTTATTTAGCAGGTTCCTTCTTCTTGTTTATCTTTTTTGTCTTTTGACAATTTTTGACATTTGAGCTTTTTAAACCAGTCTCGCTCTCTTTTAAGCAGTTGTCATGGTTCCCCCTCATTTGTAACTATAATTTTCTCTAATTAATTCTATTTCTTTTATTTTGTAAAGCTGTTTCGACATTTTCTCAGTTCATGGTGTTTTTAGCTATTGTTTTGATTTTGGTTATTTTCTAAAGCCTTTTTTTTGGCCAAGATTTAAGAGTTCTTTTGAAAATGACTGGTGTTTAAATAAGCTGAAATGTTTATTTATGATTGCTTGTCTGAAAGCTTCGTGGAGCCGCTATATGTGGTCCAAGGAGCCACATGTGGCTCCAGAGCCGCAGATTGCAGACCTCTGTGCTAGACAAAGAATATGTGATTATTTTGAAGATTTACCATTGTGTTACTGACTGAAAATCATACCAATCAAACTTAGTCGGTATAAAAGATGAAAAAAGTCTGTGTTTGCTTTGGTTGTAGACTGAAAAGCCATTTCTGTTGAATTGCATCCTCTAATAACTAATCATAATAGTAGATATGGCTCCATGTATTTGAGTAAAACGGGTATTCATGTGGAAAGAAATGTAGTATTTTTGTATTATTCTGAGAAGTGTTATTTTGCCCACCATTGCCTAAATGTTGTGGCTGATACAGAAGAAAGTAGACGTGCTCGTGCTCATAGAAGATACAGTGATTTAACATTCAGGTACGGTGCTGTGTCCACTCAGCCAGGGTCAGTGTCCAGGTTCATTGGCAGCAGAAGGCCAGCAGGTATTCAGCATTTAGCTCCGTTTTCCTGTGAGCTGTCTGCGTTTGTGCTCCACTGGTCACACTGTCAGGGATGTTGGCTCTTAAATGCTAAAGCCCTGCAGAGGGAAAGAAAAAAAAACTGGCCCAGTGTTTCTAAACTCCACTTCTCTCTCTCCCTTTCCATTGAGTGTTACCTGAGTGAGGCTGCGCTCTCACCACACATTATCTCCTCAGGGATTACAGCACTCCGTGTTTGAGAGCCGTCCCTCTCATTTCACCTCTTCAGACTACTGCGATTCACCTGCTTTTCACAGTCGGCGCTTCCCCACCACCCGCGGTAACAAGTGTCTGTCAGGGCAAGGCCTGCGGGGATGAAGACTATCAGGAGGAGCTTCGGAGAAACAAAAGGCTCAAAGCCGTCTCGTCATTGTTAAGTCGGTGGATTGCATTAAAAGAAAATGAACCCGAAAGTATTTTCACTTCCTCGCCAACAGAGGATGATTAAAGTTTGACCGGTTTATTTGAAAACACGCCTCTGAAGTTGACTTCATCCTTCACTTTTGGGTTTTATGTTGATTAAGGCAGATGCAAATTGTTCAAACGGCACAATATAGGCTCATGAGAGTGAAAAACAACTATTTGTTTTTTTGTAGAAATTCACCGGCTATGCAAACAATGTTTTTCTTCATTATTCAATGTAAGCTTTTCTTAAAATCAACAACATTTGTGTTGAAAAATACCCCAACATGCCACCTTGCTGTTACATATCATGATATATACCATCTTTTATGTAGGCTGATACACGGCACTGGTATGCGTCATCTGAATAAAGCACATAGATATAGAACCAAAAGTTTGTCAAAATAATGCCACAAATGAAAAATAGACTAAGATGATAAAATGGATATTAATTCACAACATTATTAGTTAAAGCAGCAAAAGTTTTCTCTTTCCAAGTGAAAGTCTGTAAGTACCTGTTTACATTAAAACAGGAAACTTCCGTTGCATTTTGGGCATTTTCACTTTTTCCTTAGCGCACGTCAACAGATGTGATTGGATCAACTGTATTTTATATTATAGTGCTATTTAAAAAAAAATAGGAATAAATATAACTTTTGTATTTAGGGAAGGGGATCCTGTTACCTACCCAACAATTTTAGCTGCATTAAATGTATTTCTAGCCTTCATTTTGTGTCATATGATGAAGTAGTGCAGGGGTTAGTGCTGTCGCCTCACATAATGAATGTTCCTGGTTCGAATTACAGCCTACAGCCTTTCTGTGTGGAGTTTCCATGAAACTAAGTTTAACTTTAGAGCTCCATGTAGCCTTGTCCTGCTCAAGAGAGATGGCTAACGTCAACAAAATTTATGATCTAAATCAGGGGTGTCAACTCGAGGGCCACATACAAAAAATATGACCTCAAATGGGCTGAATGTAAAATAAAATACCATAAAATAATATTTGAATATGAATTATTGAATGACAACACTTTTCCGTACTTTTAAGTAGAAAGAAGTCCAGATACACGATAAAAAAGTTCGCATTTAAGATGATATCTCATTCTAAGACTTGAAGTTTAATTGAAAATTCGTGAATTTTTAACACTTTTATAAACGCTTCTCAGTGAAATGTAGCCTTTTATACATGCTTGTTTTTACAAATCCACCCTCACTGTATGGCTTTAATGCTACTTTTTCAATTCAAACAAAACAAAAAAAAAAAAAAACAATCCATGTCAAGTTCTCCTGTGGGCCGGGTTGGACCATCCCACAGGCTCGTTATGTCCCACAGGCCTTATGTTTGACATCCACAACCTAAATTTGTGTATCTTCTTTGTTTTAGCACGTCTGAGTGAAAGCTTTGGATTGAATTCCCTGAATCCACGCTCCCGTGAATTCAGTCCAACCGACCATACGTTTCCCGTTCGAAGTGCTCTTGTAAACGCTGGAGTGCTCCACTTCAGCGAGTGAAATTATCATGCCATCGCGGATATCGAGAGGCTGGAGTAGAACCACTGTTGTGGAGATGAAGTACGGTGATGTTGACAAAGCAATCGAAGCTAAAGCCTTGTTGTCAGAGTTGTGGGCCCAGATCGGACGGCGGCGTGAATCATAGTAATTGGCTCTTGTCTCGGTGGCGGAGAACAACATCCATTAACAGAGAGGCTTTAGCTGGAGACAGTCTTGGTTTGGCTTGAGCTTACAGTTTGTGGCTTTGAGACAAAAACAATGAATATTTATGGAGTTGACAATCGCAAATGTGTGTGTGTGTGTGTGTGTGTGTGTGTGTGTGTGTGTGTGTGTGTGTGTGTGTGTGTGTGTGTGTGTGTGTGTGTGTGTGTGTGTGTGTGTGTGTGTGTGTGTGTGTGTGTGTCTGAACTATGTGATGTAATTACACTGTTCAGACCATGGACCCATCTTGTAAAACAAACAGTCATTTTAATATTGTATATTTCCACGGTGGAAAAAAAATTCCCGAGAGAATCAGATTTTTTTCATTCATTTCCAGGACAGTTTAAAAAAAAAACCCATCAATTTATCTTAATTAATGTTAATTATTGCAGAATGTTTAATGTATGATGTTTTTATCGCCGGCAATCTGCCATAAAACGTGAAACACGAGGTTTCGGCTGACAACACTGATTCATCTCCATCAGTGTTCAGTCTGTAATGAGTCATTCAGGACCTCATTCATCTTCACAATATGACGTGATTATAACCTTCATTTATCCATTCAGGCAGAATTACACCATTCGCTCCTCCAACTGGACATTATTACAATTTTCATTCATCCAACATGTTGCTAATACAGCTGGAAAACCCCGGTTTCCACCTGGGGGGATATTAAAACTGTTCTTTTGTATGCTCTGCCACTTGCTGGGCAGGATATACCAGCTTGCAATTTATTATTTTTTACTGCTTACTAAGCCACTTCACCAGGAAACCAGAGAAAACTGTCCCCTCTCGAAAATTGACGGTGAAATTCACATGATTATTCACATGTTCACATGAATGGAATGCCAGACCCAAAGGCAATAAATGGCAATTGTTGGCCGTGCTTTCAAAGTAATTGACATAAATTGATTGAATTGTCCACAAACCGAATGTGTGAAACATGTATACGTTTCCTGAATCATCCCAATCGACATGGTGGTGTAATGGATGTTACTCTTGCCTCATAGTGAGAAGGCCAATCCTCTCTGGGGTAATGTAATCCCTGTGAACGCGTTGAGTACTCCAGAGTCCTCCCTCAGAGGTTAATTGGCGACATTAACATTCCTGTGTGTGTACGTGTGTGTGTGTCTCTGTTTTCCCTGCGATGAACTGGTGACGGCTTCGCCCGGTGTTAGCTGGGATCCAGTCTGGCAGATCCAGAGCATTTTGCGCTTTGAATTATCACGTTTATTACACCTATACTGACTGAAATACAATAAAAGATTTGTGTTTTAATGAATTGATATCTTTTTACACAGTATCTTCGACTCTTTTATTGTACTTCCTTCGGTTTTTAACCCCAAAATCGTGTTTATTCCTCTCTTGTGCTGACTCCTTTACAATCACTCGCACGGGGCTGCCAACTTCACACCCATGGAGTGTGAGACGGAATTGGCACTAAACTCACTCTGTCGCTCCACACGTGCATTTTCTTACCCCAAGCTGAAGCTATTAGTGGAATGATGAGCTTCCTGTGTTTCATTTTTTTTTTTTTTTTTAAAAACATGCTCCGATAACTGTAAAATAAAATGACCCGGGCAATTATGTAAAGAAGATAATGATATATTACAAATGCTCTACTTCACACGCTTTAATATCATAGATCATTTTATAGCTTTAAATTTGTGCTTGTTACATTTACATAATCCTCGAACACCAGTATCTTTAACAAACATTATTTTTTTTTTAGCATGCAATTAAAATTAATTTGTCATTTCTTCTTTTGAATTATCACAAAGTATAACCGAAATCCTAAGAATGAAGAAGGCATGTTGGGAAATACTGTTATTGCCGTTTATTGCTCCTTGACTTCCAGTGTCATGGTCAACAGTGTCAAACGCAGAAGTCGAGTCTAAAAGCACTAGAAACTATTTTCGTCAGTATTTGCGAAGAGAAAATGTGGGAAATATTCACTTTTTATGCATTCTTGCTTCACATAGCTATTTGTTCAGTAGTTGTAAATACATTTTCCACGAGTTTAAGCATGCGTGGTTTGGATTTCCTCTCTCAGTTTCCTCCTTCTTGAAGCCATTGTATCTAATGATGCTTGTTTTCTGCTTTGCTCTCATTGAACAGAAGCGTGTGACGGCACTCTGGTGTCCAACCTGCCGCCGTCGTCCTTCAAAAGCTCGTCCGAGCTGTCCAGCAGCCACGCGCCGGGCTTCGCCAAACTCAACAGGAGAGACGGTGAGCAAAACTTTCCCAACAAGACGATGTTATCCTGTCTGACAAGACACAGACGGGATACTTTGAAGCCCAAATGGGCCAAAAGCAAATGGTGTAGTTATTTTGTGTTGTTGTTCAGAGGAAATGTTGACCTCTCCCTCAGCGCAGTGATTTATGACGTTCACCAAGTCTAAGGAAGACAACAGAGACTTTTTTTTTTTTACCGCATTCATAAAGACATACAGGTAATTCGATGTGTTTAGACATCAACGAGTATCAGAGTCTTTTCTGAGACGCTTCACACTGTCATTATTCTCTGTAGGTGCTTGGTTGTATTGGAGGCTCGTAAAAAAAGCAGAGCTGCGATTTGTGTTTGTTGTGGTATTTGTTTGTTCATCCGGTGTGAGAACCCAGCAGGGGAGTTCAGTGCGGCATGTTGATGCGAGGCGTTGACATAATGAAGATTGCGGTTTGTTGTGGAGCTTTCTACCGGGAGCTGGCTCCAGTGCTTTGTCCCGACATCAAAGCCCCCTAAATCGTCAGGGAGCGTGAAAGTGGTTTAATCTGGATCTGAATGAGTTTCACCACCTGGGAAACTATCGCCGCCCCTTTGACCCAGTTGAAGACGGACAGAAACTTCCAGCCTGCTCATTTTGTTGGACTTTCAGTAAACCTCTGAATACAGTAATTTACTTTTAATTTGAATGTTTTATCTGGAAAAATTACAACTGTACATGATGTAAGTTCATTTTATGATGCACATAAAAAAAAAACAAAAAAAAAACAGTGTGATTATTTCATCCATTTTTCTTCTTTACTGCTGTACATTAGAGTTGCAGGTAGCTGGAGCGGATCCTAGCTGATTATGGAAAATGGCAGAGTGCAACACGGACGTGGAGAGAATTATGAATTAACTTCATTGGCTTGATTGTGGACTATGGAAGGAAACCAACTTGCAAAACCCTGTTTACACAACTACAGCAAAGGCAAAACTTTTGTTGGGTTTTTGGCATCTGTTTACAAAGATTGACAGCGCCTTGCATGGCAGCAGCCCCCATCGATCTGTGAATGTGATTAATGATGTAGACAATTTGGGACTGCTCACACGGTGGAAAAGCGCTATACAAGTGAATTCCATTCATTATTTTCCGTGTTTCTGCCATTTTCATGTCGACGGACATCGTTTTCAAAATGCGGTCGTGTAAATGCAAAGATTTTCTGAAACTTGTCATAAACAGGGCCAATCTAGCTCAACTAACCTGTCAACAAATGTGATTTATTGTGATTTGATGCACCACTGATATTATTGGGTTATTTGAAGAAGTGTAGGACTTTGTGCACCGAGAGGAGGGGATACTGTTTTCTGTGCTTCTGCCGTTTTGAAAACGTTGTGTAATTGGTGAACCTTTCCTGAAATTAAAACGCTAAAACAATTTATTTTCACTTCAAGCGCTGTAAAGAGCTCAGAATGTTTGAAAGTGTCACTGTCTACACTGTCATGCATCTCAGTCATTCTGCATGCCTTTCAATTGAAATGATTGAATTTTAGAGAATATGCCGACGATACTCTGCTTTCTGCTACTGTGAATGTTAAGAAACAGCCTGAGCTTTGAAGAGACTTTATGAGCTACTGTTCGTTGTTGCACTCTGCTGACACCGGCCGGTCTAAAGTCCCCCAGCTGTAATGGAAATGACATTTCTCTGTGTTTAATTAAGTGTTACAAGGAATTTAGCGACCCGGTGATGTTAGAGGTATGAAATGATCAAAGGTTCAGATGAACATGTGCTGGCTGATGTGAAGTTTTATTTTCACATTGTAGTTTCTCAGAAGATCTTCCATGTATTTTTAAAAACTGCCAAAATCTGACAGGGATGAAAGAAGTAAGCTGTAAGTGAAGTGGTCATCTTCATTTATCTTCAGCTATTTTTGGACCTTTATTCATCAGTTGTCATCTTGATGATTATTATTAACTTAGAAGACTTCTTTTATTACAGTTAAACTGATGCCTCACACTAAAAAGGTTGTTGAAGCATCAATTTCTCCCTGAAGTTTGTCTCAGTAGACCGACTTTATACTCCACCAGCCTGTTTATGAGGTGAATACATAGTGTATAATCTACAGTGTTTCTGCTGGGTACAGGCATAAATACTTATTTAAGTACAAAACAAAAAGTCCCTTTATATCACCAGGACGGTTCTATACTGTAGTGTGTACATTTTATTGACTCCCAGTTATTATTGTTATTAAAGTAAGTTTTATTTTACAAATTCTTATGAATAAAACTCAACTAATTATTTATTTTTCTCAGGTGAGGCAATCTTAGTGCTGTGGCGCAGTGGGAGTCAGTTAATTGGTTGATTCATTAAGTTCACGTGAAGTTATATCAGTTGGAGGGAGGGAGATGCTTTATAATCTGGACGTTAGTTGGAAGGAAGGTGCTCTATGATTTGGTGTTATCGGAAGTTAGATCGGATAGGAGGAAAATGCTGTATAATTTGGATTTTAGTGGCTTTTGCATTAATCAGACCTGACTAACTGAAGAGTTGTGATAAACTAACAAAACCTAATAGAACATTTGATTTAATCTAATTTTCTTAAATTTTTGTACAAAATCAGTCTAGTAGTCCCAGAATCTCGAGAACATGTTGGAGTCTCCCGTGTTGCTTTGTGCTCACGAGGGTTTTACTAGTTAAGAACATTCCATAGTGAAAAAAAAACAAAAACTCCAAACGTTTAGTCCCGGAGCAGAGAACAGATTGATAATCTGTCCTGCCGTTTGTTTCAACAGTGAACAAAATGTCTCAACAAATCGTGTCACAACAGTGAAAACCCGTCACGTGCCTTTCTCTTCTCGTTGTCGTACGTACGGCTGGCAGATAAGGAAACTCCTGTCGCAGGATGAATCCCAGGGAGCGATTCGAGCTGTTTGCAGAGGAAATCGATGAATAAATGAATGTCTCCTTCTCATTTCCATCTCCTGCTGCTGCTGTCCTGTTGCTAATGTTCTGCCTTCTGCAGTTGTTCTCCGAGGAGCAGCTTTGCTCTCAATTTACTCCGCGGCTAAGTGAACAGAGTTCAGCGCGGTGTTGAAATGTAACCTGTATCGTATCGCGTCCCCTAACTACAAAAAAAGATATTTGTTTCTATTGGTTTTGGAAACGTAGCTGATATAGCTGCACAACTTTATAAAACTTTCCCTTTTTTTTTTTTAGGTGTTTTATCTTGAGCAAAACGAAGCAAAACTTATCTTTAAATGAAAAAAAAGAAACATGGCAAAACCGTTTTTGCTAGTTCCAAACTGTCTTTTACTCAGACCCATTCAAGTCTGGTTCTGCTTCGACTAAACAAGTTACATGACAACCTTTTCAAGTGAGAACTAAAACTTTCATACTGTTTTGGGTGTCCGTCTACACGACAACAGTGCTCTTAGCCGCTGACAACACAGTCTTTTGAAAATGGCTCCCATGGTGGAACTTTTTTAATACGCTCCTGGAAGCAGGCAAACATGGTGACTATTCCTCAACGCTGTTACTGCACATGCACATCACGCACAAACTTGCATTCAAAGAACATCCTGTCAAACAGATTACATTTTTTGCAAATAGATCTAAGTATGTGCACTGACTCAGACTCAACTGGTAGAGTGAGTTCCCTTCCAATCCTGAGGTTGTGGGTTTGATTCACCATCAGTTTATGATCGCATCTGTTTTTAACATGTTTATGGCCCGGGAACTCACAGTCTCGCCCACGCTTGGCTGAGAGATTTGTGTCGGGTTCCCTGAGTCACTTCGATTGTAGGACAACTCATCTACGGATGAGATTTCAGATTTTCTTTGTGAAAATAAATGCTGTACAATTTTCTTTCACATATTGTTATTTCCAATTGATATTTCGTATATTTTTCATATATCTAATATATGTCCATATATATTCATTATAGTGTCATATGGCTTTGTTTCTATTTGTTTATCATTTTCTTAATGGTAAACAAAAATGAACAAGTGCATGTAAATACATTTTTAAGAATTACTTTTGATGAAAATCCCAGTTGGAAGCCAAATATAAATATCCTGAAGTCAAAATCACCAAACAAATGTTAGCTTAATGTGTAAAATCTGATCAGTATTTGATCAAAATTCACTCAACGTAATATATAACTCCCTCATTCTTCCATATCTGAGTTATTGTGTAGAAATATGGGGAAATAATTATGAAACAAACAAGAAGATTAGAGCCATTAGAATCAAGCTGATTGTTATGCTCCAACAAATCCTCTGTTTGCCATATCAAAGACACATACACAATATTGTCGACTTTGATACATGAGCATGTTTTTTTTGCATCAAATATTCTTAATAATCCTTCCAACTGTGTCAACTATACTTTGAAATCCTTCAAATCAATGATACTAAAAACTTTTGTCGTGGACGACACTGAAATATCTCATATTTTTGTGTTAAATATACTTAATAATCCTTCCAAAAGTGTCAAATATACATTGAAATGTAATCCTTTGAATCAATAATGCCGAAAAAATTTGTCTTAAACAAGATGTCTGTAACCACATGGACGAGTTGTCCAGGGTTGTGGTTTTGTGAAGGAGTTGTCCGTCACTTCTTTGTTAAGGGTGTGGTTTTCTCTGGACTGAGTCTTGAGTACTTAAAATGCATACATTGACACGTGAAGTTCTATAAATCCTAAATTGGTGAGGTTATTCACCAAGAAAGAAAAGATTTTCTTTTTTTTGACTGGATAGATGTTTTAAAAAATCATCAAAAAGCTGTTCAATCTTGACCAAACTGGTTGTTACCGACTCTAAAGCAGCTGTAATCGAACGGCCTGCAGCCACAACAAAAACGGAGGTTTATTTCTCTTGTCTGACCACAGCTGCTGACTGAAATCGAGCCATAGGAGCGACTCAGGAAAGGGAAATCAAAGGCATTTTTAAGCGTTTTTCTCTGTCGACTTTTTATGATCCCCGGCAGTTGTTCAGTGAAACCAGAGCTCCTGACACTGTATTCAGACTCCAACCTGATGGAGCTCGATCACAAAGTCTGAAGACTCTAAGTGGGACACCAGAAGTGGATAAAATGCCTTGATAGTCTATTGATTAGGAATGAATGGGACCTGGAGGATGAATGACTCAACTGTTTCATTTCCTCGGTCTCATCGCCTCGTTCCATTCCCTCCTTGCCTCATGCTCCTTTTCTCGCCGTGTCATCCTGCCATTTTTCTCCCTTTTCTTCATATCTGTTCCTCTCTGCTTTCCTCGCCGACTTCCTCTCATCCTTCAGCTAAATTGACTCTGTCCATCATCTGCGTCGTGTGCGTTACGTTTCATTTTCATTCTTCGGAACTAATTTAGCCAGCTGTGTCTTCTTGCCAAGTGTTAATAACTCATGTTTAAAAAAAAAAGTTCTTTCTTCTGACGCCGACGGTTATCTTCGATGCCATTGCAATTTTCCCTGGAATGAGTTTGAAAGGAATTATTGTACCAGAGTAATCATTTCTTTCCTCAAAAAGAACTTTGATTGCAGGCTGGAAATTGAGAGAATGTAAGAACAGCCACCTAATCAGGTATTGATCTCTATATTCAGTTTCCTCTGTGACTTCCAACAAATTATATTTCTATATCTTTGGCAATTTATTTATTTATTTATTTTTTTTTTTTTTTACAGTGTCGTCTCTGTTCTCTTGCTTGTGAAACGTTCTCACTGCAGGGAGTCCTTTTACCGTATTATCTGTATTAGCTGCGATGCATGAGCATTTCACTTCACATTTCAATTTTTTAATATTCAAAACAGTCATGTGAATTTATGAATTCATGAATGTGTACTTATTTCAATAAGGATGCAAGCCCAATACTATTTTTTTCAAGGACAAGTAGAAGTATGAGTACTGAGTAGTAACACAATCCGACCTCAAGTATGGACGAGTGTGAGCAGTCTGCGTCGGGGCTGGCCACGTGTGGTTGAATCTCCGGAAACGCATGTTAACACATGGTGGGAACGAGTCCAAAGACCTGAAGGAGGTATAATATGTTCACCAATTTACCAATGCCTTCAACAGCTGTTCTTTTATTCAGCTATATAACAAATCCCTGCACAATCACCCACCAGCCTACCAAGTGAGATATTTCGAAGCTCTTTAAGCAGACATTCCTCTACAAACATCTTTCCAGCTCATCCCTGCAGAGGACCTGCAGTATTCTCCAGCCTGCTGCTGCTGCTGTCAGTGCTGCATCGAGCCCATTAGCTTCCTGTTGGACTCGCTGTCCGACTGACAAGTTATCAGGCTGCTGAAATTACCCTCCAGACTTTGTATTTTCATGCAAATGACCAGCGCTCATCCTGGGCCTGGCACATGTATTGGCTTGTCTATTACATGTCTTTCCAGCTGCTTCTCCCTTCTCAGTTTACCTCCCTGCCTCTCTCTCTCTCTCTCTCTCTCTCTCTCTCTCTCTCATTACTCCTTATCTGGCTTTCTAATCATCTGTCTCTCAATTTCATTTTTTGTTTCCTGCGCCCTTCATATTCAAACTGTCTATCTCGCTGTTAATTTGTTTCATCCATCTACTGACTGACGCTGTACTTGGCTGTCCTCCATATTATTGCTCAGTTAACTTGAAGGCAGAAGCCACACTCGCACTCAAATTCTCAAAACAAGACTTTTCTCTCTGATCTTCGATCTGCGCTGAGTGACAATTGTCATGACGGTGTGATGATGAGCTCAAAGAAACTAACTTTTAGGTCACTTCAATCTTTTTCCACACATCCACACATCTTTTATGAGAGTTGACGAACAATATAAGATCTGTGTACTTTTAAAAGTGCCGCAGGCAGTTATTGATTTAGCCCTTTTTTAAAGACAGTGACTGAGAACATACATTTACATATTATAGGGTGTTTACCATCATGGGTATGATATATCAGTGTTCTCTAACAGATTACTGGTTCCACTGGGGGAGTGAGGTGTCTCCCAATCTTCACATTGAAGATTCGATTCACCATCTTGCTGTTGGTGTGAAGAAGTCTCTCCGGGCATGAGATTGAACCTAATAGGTTTCGAGCATCTTGCATGGGCACCATCGCCGTCGATGTGTTGGTGTCCGTGTGAATGTGACGAAGGCCTCGATTTTGTGTTTTCTTTTCAGAAAAGTTTCACATTTGCGCATCAGCATTTTGAAAACGATGTCACGTTTGCAGAGAAATGCTGAAAACAATGTAGTCATCATGTAGGGCCACCAGTGGGCACTGTTGATTGGTTTTGTAATGAAACTACACGTAAGAACAATACACTATAAGCATTAACAAAGGGTGTACACGGAAATTCATATGGATGATGTTTGTGAAAGATCCCTGAAGTGACTGAAGTAACTTTCATCACTGTTTGCTTTGAATGAATCAAAAAAAAAAAAAAATCCAGGACAATACAGACGGTAGCATCAAGCACAAACCTTACAGCGTATCTATACTGTGACACGAGTGCGATATTAATTTCATCCTCCGTTTGGCCGTCAGAGCACAGATGTCACACGCCCGACCTCCATTAACCTTCACTCTCTTCCTCTCGTACCTTGACTGACACCGGCAGAGAAAGAAACCAGTGCCATCTTTTTTTGATTTAAAGCGACAGCCGTGACACGGAGCGCTCAGGCCGCCCGGCGTCGCCTCACCTCCATTATATTCATCATACTTCCTCTGACAAGGAGAACTCTGTAAATCTGTGAAGCACCTCTTATCCTTTCATTTGTTGTTGTTGTTATTTTTGTTGTTGTTTATTTAATCCACAGTCTAATCTTTATGAGTAAAGGTCAGAGAGCCGGCTTTAGTCTGCTCAGCCGTCATTGGACACGTCTATTAGTCGAGGGTTTATTAGCTTTGGCTTTTAGCTCCTAAAAGATCAGCTCCATCACCTTTTTTTTTTCCTTCTACTAATCGTGATTCACGTTGTTAAGAGCAGTTGATGAAATAAAAAGTTACTGTCCAAGCTGCTGCCTTTTTAAACCCTCATGACACACAAGGTGATAATATCCAGCGCCTTATAGCCTTATATTACTGGGATTACTTCTGCTCATCAATGGAGGTAGTTATCACTAAGTGGCAATTTCTAAAACCTTTGAAAGACGAGAGCCCACCAGGGTTGTTAAGAATTATATGAGAGGGCCATTAAAATCATCCAATTTATGGTTTTTGGGAGATATGGGCTTTATTTGCTCCGAACTAAAATATTGGATGGAGTAAAGAAGAAGACTGAATAGCTCACAAGAATCAATCAGTCAAATAATTATGGATGTTTATGCAGTGTTGTGCAAGTTATGAGAAATCTGTACTTGATTGCAGTTTGGAGTTAGTTCAGGGGCCACAAATTGGTAAAATAGTGATAAAATAACCTTTAAATTGAAACTTTAAAGTTTTTTTGTTGTTGTGGAGCAGAGTATTTATGATGGAAACAGTCAATATTTTCACAAAACCAAAAGCCTTACAACTGAAAGTTAATATAGTCTCATCATAAAGACAATTTTAATGAAACTCTCTGGCAGCATCACACACGCACACGTGTGTATATGTATGTGTATATATATATATATGTATATGTGTGTATATGTGTGTATATATGTATATATATGTGTATTTATGTATATATATATGTATATATCTGTGTGTATATGTATATGTATATATATATGTGTATATGTATATGTATATATATATGTGTATATATATGTGTGTGTGTATATGTGTGTGTATATATATGTGTGTGTGTATATGTGTGTGTATATATATGTGTGTATATATATGTGTATATATATATGTGTATATATATATGTGTGTATGTGTATGTGTATATATATGTGTATGTGTATATATATGTGTATGTGTATATATATGTGTATGTGTATATATATGTGTATGTATATATATGTGTATGTG
>OMNM01040658.1:0-13500 GCA_900302745.1 Parablennius parvicornis
GAAGCAACGTGTTCGCTCTGATGTGTCCGTGCATGCATGATAAAACTTGTCATTAATTAGCGTCTTTAAAAGTAGTTAACTAGCAAACTCAGTTAAGCTTCATTTAGACATGCAAATGCTAATGAGATGCTTATGCTAATACTAGCTGCTTCATGTTGCTGTCGGGAGGATTGAGGATATATAAGATATACATAGCACTCTTTCAGTTCACCTGAGTTTAGTGTTTAGAGTAATGCTAACAGTAAGCTTACATTCTAACTGTTAGCGCTTGTTGAAAGAAACTGATTCATGAACTAATAACGGAGGTGAGACTCCACACGAGAACGCTGCTCCATGTAACCACATCGTTTTTTTGGCTCATCATCCGTGAGGCCAGCAATGGGCTACTCTCATATGACTACTTTTTCAGTAACGAGTAATCTAACGAGTTACTATTTCCAAACCAGTAGTCACAATAAAGTTACTCGCTCCAAGTCACTGTGCGTGACTGTTGCGACGTCCTCTCGGATTAGTTTCTGGTCTGCAAAGCCGCTTTATTATTAAACAGAACCTGGCCGCTCCTCTGTTCTCCTCCGAACTGACACACACACACACACACACACACACACAGTTTATACAGTGCACGCAACCTCACTTGACCCCGCCCCCTCGTCCACAGGCCAACCCGCTCTACCGGTGCGTTAGGTGAAACAAAAGAATTGGTACTAACACCTATGCTTCAATAACATAACTGCAGAGATGCTTTCAATCAATCGATCAATGAAAGACTTTATTTTTCCCCGGGGGTCAATTAAAAGGTCTTATACAGTATTTACCCAGTGAGGTAGTTGTAGTCTATTGTTGCACTATTTATCTATTTATTTATATAATACCCGTAAGAGCAATAATGTGATAATAAAACGGTGAATTAGATATAAATACAACAAAGAATGAAGGTCAAAGGTTAAAATACGTATAAACATGGTGCAGGAGACCAGGCAGTGATCAGTATAGTTTTTGACAAAATTTGTTGTCATTTTCATGTTGAGACAGTAAAAAAGACCCTGTTTGCAACGTCAATTCATAAAAACAACAATAGCAGACCACATGCTCCAGGTTGTGCTGCAGAAGCTACTGATTCTAGTAATAAGTAATATGTTGAATTACGTGAATACGGAGATGAGCTGGAGTATTCTCCTTGTCTTTGTCTATGTGTTTATGTTCTGCGTCTTTTCCTGCATTTTTGTTGTATTTCTGTGACACAGATACAGCACCACCTAAAGGCCGGGCATAGGTACTACATTGTTTTGAGCCGTGTTCATAGTGACGTGTGGACAGAAAACACGACAGAGAGAATAAATATTGTTTTAGTTCGTGTGGACAGGGCCTAAGTTTAATTTAAGAAGGCTAAAGCTACGTGACGAGGCTACTGCTAATGTTATTTAAAATCATCCACATTATGCTGCTGTCATCAGGACAGATTAATAATTCTAGAACATAACTAAAATAGCAGCTAAGATTTAGCTCCATTTTCTGAAAGTTTGTGTTAATGTTCTGAATGTTAATGTTCTCAAAAGTAATAGTTTTATGAAGTAATGTGAAAGTAAAGAATCAACAAAACAGCTAAGATTCACTACTAACATGTAAACAGCTCTTAATATTGGAAGCTAGCATTTATTCAAGCACGTTAATGCTAATCAATTTTACTGAAGATATAGGCAGAGGCGTGTCAATGGGGTCGGCAACTACTAATGTCGCATTCATTTCAGGAATGTGACATTCAAACATTTGGAGCATTCACATACATAACCACATATGTAAATACACACAAGTATCTAAAAATGTATACACCATTTGATGATTTGTTAAATCTGTTACATGTATTACGGCCTTTTACTTTCTGTAAACCTTTGCTAAAAGGTTTGGAGATTACTGTTCTAACACCGGCAAAGAACCTGAAAAAGAGATTCTTCTTCTTTTTGGTCTTTTCTTCCACTGGAAGGAGTTCAATCTTCACAGCTATGTCACACCTCTTCACTCCGTCCTGCAGTAAAGTGACGATGGGAGAAGGAACCAGCGCAGCGTCAACGTCGAACTGGGATTTCTCTGCAATTGGTGACTTGTTCATGTCTGGCTTCTGAGTTCCTTTCCAACGTCTTGATAAAGTTTGAGCCGCCGTAAATCCCACCGTAACATCCACTGTATCTGTTGTCTTCAGTTCTCCACAGTCCTTGTCGTTTTTATCAGAAGATTCGCATTCTTGTCTCGGTCCCTCACTTATCATAGCCAATAATTGCTCGTGAGGTCCAGGGCGACCAATTTGTTGATTGTCCTCGGGTTGATAGCGACCTGATAAACTCCTTGGCTCTCTCTCTCTCTCTCAGAATGATCAAATGTCAGGCCTCTCACAACCAGCCGCACAATAAAGTCTTTAACTCGGCACCATTCAAAGCGGGACACTTCGGGGACGTTTAAGGCTTTTGCAAAAGTCTGTGTCATGACATCTCCGAGAACCGATGAATCTTGGTCTTCATACTCAACCGCCATCTCTTGAACCGAGTCCATGAAGTCATCTGTCACCTCATTAATCAACTTCAAGAAGAACTTCACACCAATTTTAACAGCTTTACTTTAAAAAGTAGTCCAGCTTTGCTTATATATTATGTCATAAGTCTTGTTGTAGATACATTCATAGCCACACAGTAAGTTAGTCCTTTGCTGCCAACGATATTTTTTCCCAGAATTAAGCAGTTGTTGTCAAATGCTAAAACTGATACCAGCATCAATCCTGCTGTCAGTTTAGTCTAGACTGTGGCTAATTCGAATAAAGAATTGAAAGATGATATAGTAAAATAGTAATATATCCATGAATTGTCTGCTATAGCCTAAATGTTACATTAAATAAAACGTAAACATGAAGCATTAAAGTTGTTACTGCAAATGAATGTTCATTACCTCCGCCAAGGACGGGTTGCATAAATCATAACCCGTAGAACTTTATTGCAATTCTCTTGAAATTCGACATGTATATTTGGAGGATCAGTGACCTGAATTGTGCCAAATTTCAGATTAACGATATGGCGACACTTTGAAGTTGGGAAATTTTAACATTGAAAACGTCATTTGGCGGAAGTCTGCGCTCTCGGAGTGATTTTCTAGTTCCATACATGCGTGGATTACTTAATAAAGAATCATCATCATTCTGGGGCCGGGAGGGTATAATATCTGTATCTGTAAAACAACAGCTATGTGGCTAATGCAAATACTAATGATAATATTCATTTTTCAAATTAAACAGATTATAACAAGAAGCCGCAGAAATTTCACTTGCAACATACAGAAATTAGCAGTAGTAGTACCAATCTCATTAAAGCTGATGTTTAAATAGGTCTGCTATTGCTGATGCTACATCTAGTCAAATATTTTTTCTTATGAGAAACATTGAGTTTGCACAGTATCAGTTATCTTCAGTAAACATAGTTTTAAGATCGGCAAAATATTCATTGAAGCAGTATAATGCTAAAGCTACCAGGTGGCTCATGATTATAGACATAGCAGTTCTGCAACTCTATAAGTTTGTATATGGATAAGCCCTGAACATAAGTTGTTGCAATCTCTTTATTGTACTGACCTCATATTAATCCATTACTAGCACAGCAGTGATAGCTTCACATGAAATTGATGGCTTTATGTCTTTTTACGAATGCTAAAGGCAAATGTCTTCACTGTTGCTCAGTAATGACTCATTGTTTTGCTGTTTCAACACATTTATTATTCCCTAATGGAATTATAAAGTTGTGAGGAGAGCTAAAGTAAAATAAGGTCATCACAGAATGAGGTTAGTGCATGCTAATTACTAGCATTGTTTTCTTTTTGGGTTTTTTTGGGGGGGGGGACTCTGCAAGCCTGATTACCTGATTGGCCGATACAGAGGCCATCCTGTGAAGCATGCGAAAATCACACGGAGGAGGGGTTGGACGACTGAGTATGAATGAAAGGAGTAGATTTGTCGACGCTCCTCAGACATCCATCCCAAATCCACATTCAGAGCATCTCTCTATTGATCCGGCCTGTTCCAGATAAGAAGGCATGCTGAATCGCGTCGAGATAATACATTCTATGGATCACAGGAATGCAAATCAAATCAGATACACATGCAAATGTGTGTCAAAGTCTTCTTAAAGCAAAAGTATTTTATTTTGTTACAATCCACATCCTTTTTAATGTCATCTGTTTAGCATTTTGAGAATAGTTTAATCAGAATTAACAGCTCTCTTTAACTGATGTATACATAGAGTGACACATAATTCTAGATCTTTTTTATATTAATGTACTTGTTCAGCAGTCTGATCACTCAGTCTGTCCCACTTTTAAAATTCTCGCTATCTTCTAAAAATCAAATTTTTAACATATCTTTCTTTAGGAGCCACGTCCTACAAATAGCACATTTAAAATTTGAAAAAAAAATGAAATCTGTCAACAACATTTTTAAATAAATTCCAGATGAATATTTACCAAAGAAAACATTTACTTGCCTAAAATACAATGAATTGTCCAAAAACAATTTTTTATAAGTTTTAATATAATTGTTTAAAATTCAATCAGTATTACTTCATTCTATGGTAAGGTTTTGATGCTAATGCTAGTTTACTAATTGTTTGAACCAGACCCTTTTAAGTAGATAATTTCATTTTTATCCTTGAAAGACCCACAGACAAAAGAAAACATAGCGTGTTTTGCACGATCTGGAACACAAATCTGCTGTGGGACTTGATCTGCAATAAAATCTGGTGCAATATGAATTTTAGGCCTGTTTTTAGAGTCACAAACATTCAGTCGTGTTTGTGTTCCAACCTGCCCAGGCTACACTTTGCTTTCAGTTCACCGTTAGCTCAGAACCCGTTCACAGGACAACGTTTCAAGTGAAAACGCATCGTTTATATGTTTTTGTTGAAATAAAATGAAAACATTTCAAAAATTATGTCCATTTACACAGAATTGGGAGAAATTCAGAAATCCATGTAGTTGCCATTTTGAGGCCACTTATGGATGCTTTTGTTTGTTTTTGCAAAGAAACCACACACAGACACACGCGCGCGAGCATGCAACAACTATAAGCATTAACAGTGGGAGTGCACGGACATTCACATGGACAGACGATGAAGTTGAATTTCTATTATTGAGACTCTCAACTATCCAATCACTAAGTCCCAGGAGAAGATGGACTTGGATTCTTGACATTCTAGACGCCACCATTGCTGTTCTCCATGTGCTCGTGCATGTGCAGAAAATATTACTACAACGATGGTGCGCATGCACAGTAGAAGTGTTTTCTGCCATCTATGTGGAGAGTGAGTCGGGACATTAAAAAAAAAAAAAAAAAAGGTGTGTTTTGTGTTTTCATTTGAAAGTGTTGTGTAAACTGGGCTTTTTAAGTATCAATGGCTTTACATCAAATCATGTGTTTTAGGAAGTTAAAGGGAAGATTCCCCATCAGAGCTTGTTTCCCTTTCAAGTTACAATAGCGGCTCTTTTTGAATCTTTTTCTGTTTAAACGTTGTCAACCACTGAGCTGACACGAGGGCCTTCAAAAAAAAAAAAAAAAAAAGTCTGCTTCCCGTCAGCACTGCTTCATTTCTTTCATCCGGCTCCTCGGTCTTGGCGTGATTCCTGTCCCCATAAAAACGCATCGGTATGAAACATGTTCGTCCAATTAATTCATAATGTGCATCGTCTTACCTGTGCGGTATAAATGAGAGGACAAATAAGGAAACCCGCTAAGGCAGCACACTCATCACTCAAATCACCCACCGAGCTTCCGAGCTGTCAATTACTTCACTCCCGGCAAACACGCTTTGCATATTCAAGCCAACGCCGGACTGAGCCAGTTCATTAATTGATCTTTAGTATTCCCCCACCAGAGTGCGAGGCTCGATAGAACGTCTTTTGTGTGCCCTCCACTGAGAGTTTTCTTACACCCCCCCCCATAATCTGTTTGTGGGACGGAACCTGTGTTCATGTCTGTTTAGCGACTACCGACAAAAAAAGAAAGCCGCTCAATGGGTGGTCCTAATGAGAGGGAAATTGGTCTGTGTATGTGAAAACAAATTGCTACCTTCTGCTGTTTGAATTGATCGAGACGTTGCATTAACATACCTCAGGCCAGATACTTTGTTTTCTGCTCAGTGCCAAATTGCAGCCTCCATAATTATAGTTTACCCTTGAGTAAGAACATCACCTAAAAGGAGATTCTTGTTTTCAGGATGGACTGATTGCAGCTGGCATTATTTGTTAAGAATCTTAATGCTGGAGCTCATCCTGGGGGTCCTTCAAGCGCCCTGTTAGCTCTTATGCCCGACTCCCCTCTCTTCACATTAAGAACTCCAGAACCCTGCAGGACTTCAAGTCAACACAGATCCTTTTTTCCTTTCTAAATTGTTCTCTTGCTATGCTTGGAGAACAAGCTCTCTGTCATTAGCCTGCCCCTCAAACCTCCGACTCTGGCTAAGAAGAAGGAGATCCGTCTTTGTTGAGCACAGTCCGGCGCGCTGCTCGGCTCAGCTGCAGTTTGAGGCCTCCCTGGAGAGACGAGTGCAGGATGGATGTGCAATACTCTGATGAGCACTTGTCCAATATGTCAGAAAGCTACAAGTCCAGCAATTCCCCTCGCATGAGACTCTTATCTGTTACCAAAGCAACTGTCTGGAAAAAATTAGCCACGAAAACGATGCAAAGTTACAGCATTTATTGAAAACAATTCATTTTTTTTTTTTCTTCATTGTGATCATTTTTATTGAGAAAAATTGCAATGTGTTTAGAAAATGTTATGATCTGAAACACAAGCCGACAAAGGGCCTGATTTATGAAGACCTTGCACGAAGCGAGTTGCACGCTCACTGCGCTTTCAGCTTGCGCGGATTTTATGAGTCGCCAACAAAAACTGAGTTGATGAGAGACATCACGCCCAAGCAGGAGTATTCAAATGAGCATTGGAACCTACTCACGTGAGAACAAGCTGCTGGTAGTGGTATATTTTCTGTCTTTGTTTTCTATTGTTCTTTGTGGAGTGAGTGGAAGGAGCACGAAGACCAAAATGAAATGCTATACTAAACATAGATGATTGGTAACAAGAAGGAAGAAGAGCAAAGGACGAGATTCGGGACAGAGAACAAAGCCACAACTCAGGAAAATATCTTTTGATATCCACAAATAAAACTTGCGAGGAGCCAGCTGAATAAAGTCTGTCATCGCAATAACAGCAGCATTTAAAAGATGAATCTTAAAAAAAATGCAAATATTTTACAGTAATCTACACCAGTACTTTGTGTGATCGAGAACATACACCTAACGTTCCTCAGTCATGAAGGCAAACGGGATTAATTGATCTTGAAGGTGTGTATCCTGTTTGTAAATCAGCTTCACCATTTGTGCACATAATATAAAGTTTGTCAAGAAGTGGTGAAAATTCAAAATTAAAAAAAAAGATAACTGCCATTTTCTTTCACGATTCTTGTCGTGAAATACAACACTGCCCTCAAATGACACGTTTCCCAATCACTATTTCCTCTTGAATTTAACCCCCTTAAAAAAATGACGAATGTCTTGTGATTCATTAATATACATTATCGTCAGGGGCCGATTTGCTGGGAGAGGGATGCCGGAGAAAGCTTTTCACTTCTCAATATTCACATTTTCATGAAATCAGTACGGCTGCAATGCTAACACTAGTTTGCTAAGGGAGCTAGTATACTTGTCATGGATCTAACAGCACGAGTTGTAAACAGTGCAATTTTCCATGGTGGCAATCAACATTCTCGAAAGCGCGATCTTTACAAAATGTGGCAGTACATTAAAGATTTATTGCAACCAATAAACCTTTTGTTCTACATAGAACCGTTGAGCTCAGTCACCTGCAGAAGTGGAATCAGGCCAAACGGTTTTGGCTCGGAAGATGTCAAAGCATCTTGACCTGATCCCATCGCTTTTGAGATGCCTGTAAAACCTGAATGAATGACATAATGGATAAACAACTACTGGAGCATAGTGAAGTAATAGCCTTTTTGAATCAATGTGGGAAAAAAAGAAAAAAAAAAAAAGAAAAAGCTAATCAACTCCAAGCTATTTTTTGTCAATATTTAATAATGGATAGTGATGACAGCGCGCTGAAGAAATTGATTAACATGAAGAGAGTCTGATTGAGAGGATTGAGCGAAGAGAAACGTCAACTCAACCTGCTTTTCTCCGGTCGCGAGACGTCTGAAATGAATTATCATGTTTCCCAACAATGATGGAATAGCTTTTTATGAGACGTGGATGCTAAAGCGCACTGCGTGGTATATTTGTAGCTCTATTACCTCATGCCACACAGACACTAATCAGCCTTAACATTGAGGCCACTGAGAGGTGAAGTGACTAACGCTGATGATCTATTTTTATGATTCCTTTTATTTGGTAGAAAATGAACATCTAGTCAGTAAAGCTGATGTATCACAGCCACAAATTGGGCGACGGTGAGGGTTTGAGTCAGTGGGAGGAGTGCTCATGGTCCGCTGTGGTCAGTCTCTTTCCAAATTGGACACAGGAAGGAAAAGACGTGAACCAGCATTGTCATGGATTGCGGTGGGGGAAAAGAAGTGACAGTTGTGGTCTGTCACAGCAACGAGAACAAAACACTCACAGCGTCGACAGGGCAAGATGCGAAACTGTTTATTTTGTATAGAAATAAACTTGAGTCAGATCATGATGTGGACTGACAAAAGTGTTGTTTTCCTCTTTTATGTGCATCTGACGTTCAATACATGGTGCGATGGCTGATCTTCAAAAGGAAAGTGTTTGGACTTTCTGTAAATAACTTCTTTTTTTTTTTTTTTTTTTTTTTTTAAGGCAAGATGGTAACTTGAGTCTGCTTCTGACCCCTTACCGATACATTCCTTCTCCACCTGTCTCCGGCAAGTCCACGTCTGAAAGCCAGGCTGTCCTATTTGTGAAATCCCTCTGACTCCAGTCTCGAAACACAAGACACAAGCAGTAAAAGACGTGTAAACAATGGATTGATTCTATAGGCAACGGACGCTACAATATTAGGCCGGTGGTCATAATGTTTTGGCTGATTGTTGGACTACATACAAATATATGAACTAGTTAAAATTTGTGCTACACTTTCATTCATTTGTTTGTGTAGTCACAGTGAGACCAGTACAAGATGTTATTTATTTCATAACAAGGTTTCCATTTCTGGCGACAAAAGATTAATAGTCGTCTGGATTCATTGATGCAGTCATAAAAAGAAAACTGAAGATCGCTGTCTTTTAAAAATGTGTCTCGCCCACATTACTGCTTTTTCTTTTTTTTTGTTTCCTCAGCTGGACACCGATACAATTCCACCTCATAACTCTGATCAAAAGGGAACACGAGTCCAAAAGCCGCGGCTGACGGAACGAGATTGTGTTCAACAGAATTACGTTTGAGAAAACTAGTTAAAAAACTGAACCAAAAATGAAAAAAAAAAAAAAAAGTAAGTGAAGCCTTCAAACCGTAGCGAGGTGTCCGTGTAGCAAAAAACAAATCGATAGATGGAGCAGATGAATCCAATCCCGGCTCATTAGATGAATCCTCGGAGATTGCCGTGCTCTCCCCAACACTGGCCACCCATTACTACTCAATCCCCTCACCAAATCTCAACACCCAACACAAAGCTGCCCCATCCCACCAAGCAATCCCCCTGAATGGATGGCCCTCCGCCTGATGAAAAGAACATATTGGAATTGTTTGATATGTTCTAATATCATGATTTCGGGTGAAAGATAAGTCCAAGTGATGATGAAAGAGAGAACGATTCACGCTTTTCACTTTGAAGTATTTTATCAGCTTTAGTACTGTCCGTCCTTCAACTATCGCGCCATCGCCCCACAAATCCAGGGAAAATTTAGGAATTGGGGAAGTTTAAATTTATGTTTTGTACAAATTTATTTACACCCTGATGCTCTTAGAAAACAATATATACGAATCCTAACATATAAGTTCATACTCATTCATTTAGTTAGTAATACAGTTAATATTATCATGTTAATTACCATTACTGCTTATACTACTGTTACCACTAATAATAATAATAATAATAATAATAATAATAATAATAATAATAATAATAATAATAATCATCATCATCATAATAATAATGATGATAATAAGAATAATAATAATAATCATCATAATAATAATGATAATCATGATGATGATGATGGTGATGATGATGATGGTGATGATGGTGATGATGATGATGATGATAATAGTAAAATCAAGAACTACAATAATATTGCCTTTTGTTAACTTTTGTTTAACATTTATTTAGTGAGATCATTTTTTTGTATAATCTTTGTCTATGAATTTCTTCCATGATATATTGTTATCATCATCATCATCATCATCATCATCATCATCATCATCATCATCATCATCATCATCATCATCATCATCATCATCATCATTTCTAATAATCGTAATTTAAGATAAGATTAGTTTGATGAATTATTCTTTATTATCAAACTGTTTCTGAAACATTTAATAATAGTGATTTTAATGACAATTATAGTATGTTTTTGACAGATATGACTTAGAGTCCAGAAATTACAGCCAAATATACAAATTCAGTGACGATGTCATTTGGTAGCAACTTCTAGCAGAGCTGAAACTTTCAGGACTTTACACCGGCCTTGTACCAACCCGGGTCTCTCAAAGACCCGGGTTGTATAAATACATCTACGTACATTTATAGCTGAAATATACTCACAACTGACTCAGTGACTGACTCTGAGCATCACTTTTTTGTAGGTTGTAGCACTCATGATCAGAAAAGCGTGAAATAATAATAATAATAACAAGAATGAAACAAATTTATCGTTGAAAGATGTCGCGCTTCAGCGAAGCTTCTTGGAGCTTTCTTAAAAATAGTTTTCATGCTTCAAGTATTTCAATTTCTTTCTAAAACAGGCACTTAGAGTGACAAAATCATATTTAACATGGTTTTCACAGCTTTAAATATATTTTTCACTGGTTATTTAGGAAAGTAATCACACAGGAGTGTAAATACAGTGTGTTACCTCTCGGAGGAACGCTCAGCTTCTTAAAAGGAGCGCTCTTTTATTCCATCCGCACCACTTTTGCAGAAGTTGGCGATTTATTATTAAATGTCCGTGTGCGCGTACGGTTAAGTTTTATCGCTAAAATCCATTCTCGTGTTACATGCACCTCCACAGAAGTGATAAATGTATTTCATTAGACGCACTGTTGTAGCATATTAGGCTGTAAAACGCTGGCAGACTGCAGCGTAGACAGACACTGACATGCAGGCGTGCCCCATAACAGAATGATCAGGGGAGGAAGTTTTAGCTGCCACGGCACTAAAAGCAGCCATTATGCAGGGGTATTAGATGCAGGGGCATTGATTCAGATTGTTGTGCTCGCTGCCGGTGGATGGGCTGTCACGCGTAATGATGCAAGGTAAAACATGGTCTCATCCGCGACGTGGCCTGGGACCCTCCCGCCGAGTCCGCGCAAAAACAAAAGGTCGAGTCCTTTCACTGTTGAACCGACAAGGATCCACCGGAGAGTTCTGAGCCGTCCGTTTCCGAGAGGACGCGGTGACATTGCAGCTCGGCTGGTTCCAGGACGATCTCAGGAAGTACGAGGCCAAACACGCCTGCTGTTCGGTATCCAGCTGCATATGTGACCCGCCGCTTTCCTCTTAATTCAATCTGCGCCGCGGATCTCTGGAAAACAAACCTGCGGGAGCACGTCCAAATAACACGAGGGAAGTCAAGAAATACAGCAGAGGCATTTAGTCTGGCTTTAAAAGTTCAAAACAATAAAAAAAAAAACACTGGGCTGAATTGATGCTTGTACATCAAAAAACTTTTCTTCATCTCGGATACTTGCTGGTAGCAACCAATAACATAACCTGTCAATAGGGCAATAAAACATTGGCAATACTGTAACCACATTTTGTGAATAAAATGATAATATCTTTCGTGTTCAAAAACCTTTTGAAGATGTAATTCTGTATTTTCCGGACCATAAATCACACTTCTCTTTTTTTTTTGTATGTCTGGTAAGAAATGACACCATATATGTCAGACTATAAGTTACACTCAAGCACAAATAACACAAGGAAACTAAAGAAATATAAGACATTTAGTCTTTTTTTGAAAGTTTCAAAGAAAAAAAAGGATGAGTTGCTACTTGTTCATGTTGCCAATTTTATTTTCTTTCATCTTTTATACTTGCAGTAACAACCAATAATGTCCTAAATTTATCCATTTGAAATATGATAATGGCAATAATTTCATAGTGTCATAAAACATTGGCCGTATTACCACAATAAAAGGGTGTCAATTATCTAATGATTTGTTAGTTTTCACACTTTTAAAAAAGAATTTATCTGAAAAATTATGCCATTTCTACACTATAAGTTGCACCTTGGTAAAAGTCAAAATAACACAAGGGAAGAAATGCAACATTTAATCTGCAAAATAAAATACCCAAAGAACAACAACATAAAAATAAAAGTAATTGCAATAATCAGAATGACTCAATTTATTAAAAGTGATGTTTGAGAGTTTTATTTTCTTTTATCTATTCTCCCATCTTTTATAATTACTTTAGTAACTAATGATGTAATAAATGATCCCTTCTAAATGTGATGATGCCAACAGTGGAACTTGCCATTGTAATAAGATAAAAGATATGTTGCAATATTTTGACCAACATCATCTTGACTTTTTTACCAATAAATTTACCATCAATACAAACAAAAGACAAAAATACAAAAGAAACAATTTCCCATATTTTCTGGATTAGAAATTGCAACTAAGCATAATTTGCATTTATCAAAAATAAACTAAATATTGTAAAGGGCAACGTGATCATAGAGATGTCAAATTATCAAATATATCAGAGCCTTACAGCAAAGAAATTGGAATTCGGCCGAAAAACAATTAAAAAAAAGTAGGTTTTGAGATGAATGGCCACAAAGTCTTCCATGTTGAGGAAAAAAAAAAAAAAGAATTAGAACAGAGGGAACAGGAAATAAAATGAAGGAACTTAGATGGGTCCACAAATAGGAATCATGAGAAGCCAGGCGAAGAAAAAGCTCTCCACCAAAGTGGACGTGATTTACCGAGGTACTAAAATGTACTGGTGTTTTTCCGCAATCTGGAAGTCAGATACTCACGATAGTTTCAGGTTTGAAGCGAACTGTTAGTTGACTCTCTTCCACATATATCAAGTTTTTTAAAGGTGACAAACCTTTTCCCAAATGGGACCCTCTGTGCCTTTACGAGAACTTTAGCACAATGAGCGGCGGGTTTGTGCGTGGCGAGACTTGAGGCGATAACAATGACGAATGTCGTGACTGTGGAGGAAAAGTCACACAACATGACTTAATGTATGGCTTTCTCACGTGGCTCTGCTTACCTGCACACATTTTTTTTTTCTTTTTTTCGATACAATCAGCACTCCTCCTTC
>OMNM01040659.1:7606-19493 GCA_900302745.1 Parablennius parvicornis
AGCACAGTTTCAGATAGGGACAAGCCCTCCAACTAAAACGACTACTAGTTTGTTCAAACACCAAACTAGCTACAGTGCAGAGTTCACAGTTTTCCCACCAGATGGCAGCATAAGTCAATAGTCAATAGTCCGAGACACACACGCACAAACACACACACACACACACACACACACACACACACACACACACAGAGAGAGAGAGAGAGAGAGAGAGAGAGAGAGAGAGGTTCTTGTCATTCAGTTTTACAATATTAATTGAAAACAATGTAAAAGTGTGATTTTACTCCCTTATCTTGCCGCTACATTTCCTCATTTGTCTGTCATGTGCCATCGCTGTCATGATGTGACATTTAACTATGAATTTAAGTTAATATTTGATTACTCTTGCCCTGCCCCTCTCCCCTCCCCCTCTCTTTTGTCAGTCCACCCACCTCTTCTTCTCCTCCAGCAGATCCAGCTGAGGGGCACATAATTACAATTTCAAAACCATTTGCCAGATCATTACGAGCTAATCCCGTGTTTGGTCTGATGAGTCACGCGCCTCATTTGCCACGGTGCTGTGCGGCTCTGGGGCAGTTTCACAAATACTGGCCGAGGACCGCCGGCCTTCCCCCGTGGGGCCTCTGGGTTATTGGGGTTTGGATTGGTGGTGAGTGGTGTGGAGGGTGGGGGCTGTTGTTGCTGCAGGGTTGAATATAAAACCAGAAAAGCATTGTTTTATTTGCCTGAAAAGACTTTCCACTATTTTAGGGCTTGAATCAAAAAGAATTTTCCAGAATGGTTTTTTTTCCCTCTCCTGCATTGTGAACTGATAAAACGGTTTTGTCTTTTGTGTATCACTGTGAAATGAACATACAGCATGAATTTTGTTGCCCCCTAAAACTGAATCCTGAACTGGTGTAAAATGATGTAACTATACTTTGAGGGTTGTTTGGGGTACAGTGTTCTGATTTAACTACCTGCTCTCCCAACCAAGTCCCAGCTGCTCCCAGTATCAAAATATACACGCGAAAGAGTTTAGATCTTTCCAAAGCATTGGCTTGTCACACACTTTTCATAACACAGTAATCTGCTTCAGGCCCAACGTAAGCTGGAAAGACAAAGAGGCTGGTGTTAAATTTCATACATGTTCTCCTGTATCAGGCCAGCTTAAGCAATGTTCATTAAAAAAGTTGCACTAAGATAAGTGCTTTTCTGAGTAATATCAAACCACCGTACATTTCAGGTAATGATAGAAGGTCATAAAAGAATTCACAGAAAAAACACTCAGCAGGCAGAAAACAGTTAAAATGTCACATATTAAATACAGATTTTATTTTTAAATAACTCAATAAACTTTTGAAAAATAAAGCTGGTGCCAAATAACAAGCCCTGGATGTTGCTTGGCACTAATGATGAGTATTCAACAAATAATTCTACAATATAAATATGACAAATGAATACATTACTGTGGCTTATAGTAGTTTTAAATAAGTGGTGTCTAAAACTATGTTAAAACAGACTGTAAAACCTCAAATTTTATTGTATTTCTATTTTTTGATGCTATTTAATTTTGGTTTATAGCTCATTTTGATTGCAGTTAACCTTCAAAAACTTTACAACTGGTTAGTGAAGACTATCAATATGTTCTGCAATATATAAACATTCATGAACATTTGCTTGCCATAGAGATTTTTTTTTTTACAACAGTCCAAAAAAAACCAATTTCCAACCACATGAGAATCACACAGTAACTGCCATTGGCTCCGTTTTCACATCGATTGCACCAACAAGATGCTAAAACCAAAAACTGTTGCCAGGGATGGTTTCACGTGTCCATCTGTCCATCTGTGGCTGGACTTTCTATTGCAGCTGTGAAGACGAGCAGCATGAGAAACACTTGGTTCTCACCAAAAAACCACAGATTCAGACCCTAATGTCCATCTGCTTCCTCCTCCCGGTGCTGGGTATTGTTTACCAGAGTCGTCTCGTAAACATTCACACTCAATGGACTGTTTGCTGTTGTTATTGACAGTTATTTCCCAGTGGCGCTCGGTTTATTTGGCTGCTTGTGTGTGTTTCCGTCAGTGGGTCAGTTGACCAAGACATCCCATGATGCCACAGCAGAGAAGGTTTCCATGGCAACCCAAGAGGCTACTGTTGGCGGACTAACAAATAGCTTTGGCAATGGCTTCTCTCAGCATACTCTGCTGTTAATGTTTACCAAGAAACATCACTTACGAAGGTTTGTGTGCATACATTTGTATATTCATCTGTCATATGATAATCTTCCTATTTCTATGACAACAAAGATATTTTCTTACTTGTACGTGGCATCCTTGTTTGAGGACGAGTTATGGACTTAAACTGAAGATATGAACGATTTGATCAAAATGTTTTAAAAGTGCTAAATGACTTGTTTTAGTGTGACCTCTGCTGAAAACAACAAATGAACTCTTAAAGCAAATATTTATGATTCAACAAAATCACTCTTCTATGTGCCTTTCAATTAAAACAGATCAGAAGGAAAATATGCAACTTTTATCCTCAACAAACCTATTTTATTGAGAATAGGCTTTTGTTTATGTGATTTAGTATTTTATTACCGTGTGCTTATCCTCATTATCTTTATGACCAGTGAGTTACAGCAGAAAAAATAAAAAGGAGTGTTATTCTCATTTCAGTTCAGAACAATTTCCTCTTGAGTGGGCAGACCGGCAAACAACTGTCATAGTGACCTTCAAATGTACATTTTAAAGTTTATATTTGTTGTGGTGCCAACAATATTTCATGTAATTGTCTATATTTTCTCTAAAAGCAAACAATTTCTAATGACAATGACTCCAATCTCGACACTAGAACGTGCACTCGGTAGGGTGCATATCTTCGCCAATGCCACAATTCTTTGTGAAACCGGAGTGGCGTTAGCAGTGTGCTAGCAGGTGGCTGGTTTCCTGGTTTCAACCCTGACTGAGTGACGGTTTGTCACTGACCTGCAGTGTGTCCTCAACAAAGGAAATATCTCACCTCTTCAGGAGCTGATCGATCTCAAAACCTAATTGATTGACTCTTTGATGATGACAAGTCACGCATGAAGATTTCATGCAATTTAGGTCAATATTTTTTGCGAAAAGCTGATATAATACATCCAAACCAATAAATGAATAAATTAATACACGTGGCCAAAAACATAACCATAAAGCCAGTTTTAATGAAACCTTCTAGTGTAAAATGCAGTGAAATATCCAGAAACTTCTCATGTTGCATTGTGGGAGTTTTTTCAGACTGCTCCTGAGAGCAGGGCTCTGAGGTTGTTTGATGCTTTCATGGCAGCACCAGGAGATCTCAGTGTTGTGTTGTTACTTTTTAGAGATTTGTTGAAGAAATCAGTGAGTTTTTTTTTTTTATTATTTTTTTTTTTATAATTTTGCTGTTATTTGCTTAGGGCTTTGTTGGGCTGGACTGGAGCCTCCTGCAGGCCAGATATTGCCGGCAACAGAGATGTAACTTGTACTTCACTTCACTGAGGTTCATCATTGGCATGTATTTTAAGTCCCATTCATGTATATCAAATCAAAATGTCTTTTCATATAATCTGTAGCACAAAGGGCTTTGACAGTCACCATAGTAACAATCCAAATTGGTAGTTTAATTTTGACAGTCACAGTGATAACAATCCAACTTGGTGGTCTGTCCACTAGAATGTGTGTGTGTGTGTGTGCTTTCAATACTAAAACTAACAATAATGTGTTTTCACATCTTGTAAACGAAGGTGAGGCGCCGGAGCGTTGACACCAACCCAACCTGACTTCACCTGATTGTTAGATTTTCAGAAGCAGAAGCTGAGGTCATTTTACTAACATGTTTGACCAATGCCTTCTCAGGTTGTGGAATGAGGATGACTCTGGTCAGCTTTCCAGCTTCTTGCTCGCTGACCCTTGACCCGTGACCCTACTCAGACACCCACACAACTCAACTAATCGATTGGGGTTTCACCTTTTGAAGTGAGTCTCCTCAAGTCTGTCGGCTGTGTCTGACACAGATCCATGTCTGCAACAGGTCAGCAGCCCATAACTCACGTTGAACGCTCTGGGGAAAGTTCAAGATTCAGTTTGAAGATTAACTTTACACTTTTGTGTGTATTCCAAATATCAAAACTATATGCAGTGGCTTGGATTGCAAATCTGTTTTTATTTAGTGTCTTGCTGGTGTCATTATGGAGAAGGCTGAAGCAAATGCTGTAGATAATGCTGAGGCATGAACGCAGTGCAACACAAGATTCATCCATCAAACAGCATCTAGAGTCCAGGAATGTGTCTGCATGTGTCTCCTGAGACCCAAAGATGTCAGTACAACCTCAGTGCCGTGGCAACTCACTGCTCCTCACCCGGAGCAGAGGAGGAGGAGGAGGAGGAGGAAGAGGAGGAGGAGGGAGGCTTGGCTGTGTCAGTGTGAGGGCAACATGAGTAACCAGTGTGGAGAAACTCTCAGCAGGACAAAATCAACTGAGAGCTTCTTCCATCTGGGAGGTCAGAGTCTGTCTGTCAGAGCTGCTTCTGTTTCACAAATGTTCACAGGCTGAGGAGTTTAAAAATATATGACAACCTCCGCTGCAGACGAGTGGGAGCTTAAAAAGGATTTTGGTTCCAAAAAAATAAAGTGACTAATTCATGCACTTAATAACATCTAACAAGCATAAAATATGTGCAAATTGTTGAAAATTTGAAAAAGCTATGCAGTTTAATAATAGATTTGGTACAAATAATAGACTTAACATCTCAGTTCAGCCATATTGCCTTACAGTGTTATTTTCATTATTTTCAACTTTAAAGTTGATACACCTCTTTACATCTTGGACTGTTGTTATGACAGTTAAAGCCTGTTGACCTTTGCTGTGGCGCGTCAGGTCTCTTTCTGACAGCCTGGTGCTTCGGTTCCTGTCTTCAGCTCTGACACTTTGTTTTAAATTTAAGGATGTGACGTCTGCTGCGGACCTCTTGGCCAGTTCACCCTTAGAAAAGAGATCTTCATCTCTTTGGGTTTTATTTTACTGGTTAAATAAAGGTGAAATGAGAAGTTCCCAGTTAACACGACAGTATTTCAGCGCATTGCTTTTGTGTTCTTGTTCAAGAAAAATTTACTTTTACATTGCAACATTTTGAAAATGATCTTTCCAAGAAAATGGCAGGAATTCCCAAAAAATATATAGGAAGCTCCCCAGGTGAAAGAACTGTTCACACATGCGGAGTAGCAGCATTTCAGAAAAGTTGTGTTATTCCTCATTTCCAGGGAGACGAGTGAGAGCATTCTCAAAGTTCTACCCTAGTAGCTATTTTCAAAAAGTTATATTTTTCGTGACTCTGAGCAGCATTGTTGTGTGAACAGAGAACAAAATACATATGAAAGTTTTGCATTTTCACTTGAAAATGCAACTTTCTGTTGCACTTGTGTCGACAAAGGCGTGCCCCGGAAAGTGCGCCTGCGCCTGCCCCAGCCAAGACTCTGTGTAGGTGACAGAAAAAGCTGCTACTGTACATGAGCAACATGGCCACAGTAATTCGTTCTTCTGCACATGCTCAGAAGAGACAATCAGAACAACGTTTTTTGCGTGGTGTCATGACGCCAGTCCAGTCCATATTCTCCTGGACTTGGTGCTTTTATTTTGACAGTCACTGTAATAACAATCCATCTTGGTGGTCCGTCCACCAGAATGTCCGTGTTCTCTTATTGTTAATGTTTAGAGCTCATTGTTCTCTGCTGTGTGTGTGTGTGTGTGTGTGTGTGTGTGTGTGTGTGTGTGTGTGTGTTACAAAAACAAAATGCGCCAACTGGTGGCCCAACATGCTAACTACATCATTTTCAGTGTTTTTGCCATTGCCATGAAATAGAACATCAGTTTCAAAACATTGTTGTGTAAATGTTAAACATTTCTGAAGTGAAAACACAAAAATGATTCAATTGAAACTTTGTCATGTAAATGTGTTCAGTTTTAAAGCTGTTTTGTAATCAGTGATAATTAATTTAATTGAGATTGTGATTCTGATGCTGTTGTTTGCTCTTGTGCAGAGACTCAGGAGCAATGGCTGAAAATCAAGTCCTGAAGATGTTATGAGATATCTTTAAATGATCTTCAACAGGAACTGCACAGCATGTCCACATCATTCTGTCGTTAACAGAAACATGTAAGAAATACCCCAAAGCTTTCAGGATGAAGTGTTTTCTTCACACAGAACAGTTTTTAGAAAGATTCTTGATGCAAATGTGAGGCCATATGTTGAATCTTCATGGAATGTTGTGTAATTATTGAAATGTCAGAGCAGCGTTCTCCCTCCGGACCACTTTTAGGTTTGAACCATTATTTTAAGCGAGAGAAACTGATGAGTTGAGCAGCTGTGAGGAGGTGGGGAACACTCTCTCTCTCTTTATCTCTCTTTTTCTCTCTCTCTTTCTCACTGTTAAAATTACTTTAAGGAATCACTGTTAATTTATGTTCTCAGATATTTCTGTAAAGAATCCACTCTCCAGCATCACAGCAGCGACGTGCGGTGAGGTTCATTGCTGGTGAGATACGGACTCCTCTGGAGTCAGATTTACAATTGTAAGAACTGAAAAGAGCAACTTCTTTCACTATTCATCCAACAGCATGCGACTGGTAATGCTTCATATCCCGTCAGCATTCCTTATTCAATTACACGTACACCAACACTAACATATACACAGGAACATATTTGACCTACAAAGAAAGTTTCTTTCATAGAAATGGATAGAGCACCTTTTTTGTGTGTAAGCAATTCAGATTTACAGTAAACAAATTAAAGTATAGAGATGAGTGCAGCACAAATTAAATTTTGACTTTCAGTAAAAATGTCAGTTATTTTTCACATTTTAAATTCTGGTGCTTTATTCAATCTTAAGAAAGGTTGTCTATCAAAAATATCAGAAAAAATATTTTAGGCCAAAAATGTACTTATCACATAGTCAAATGTTTTTCTACTTAGTCCCATCTTATTATAAAAAAAACAAAAACTTAAAAACCATTTTTAAGCTTACCTTTTCTACTAGATGAAGTCCATGCGCCAATCCTTCTCCACAAAAAGCTCTATGACTTGGTTCTAAAATTCTTCCTTATTTTCTCTTAGTTTTAACAGTCTCTCCATCTCAATGGAGACTATGGCCAAAGAAGAAAGATGTACTTGATCCGTTCTGTTCATACTAAATGTTTTCAGTCTTTTTAATGCAGAGAATAACCTCTCCACTGATGCTGTTGTAGCTAGTACCATGAGAGCCAGCTGGAGTAACTTTGTCGAAAGCAAGCTCAACAAAGTGGTCAAACTGAGCTTTCACTTGAAGACTGACTTTGTCCAGGATGTCATAATAAATTCTTTTCTTCTCATCTCTAACTGGCCATTTGCTGCTACTATCTGTCAGGCCAAGCGCGGTGCATTACTGCTCATACTTCTCATGGAAAATGTCAAACTCCTGTCTCATGCGTTCAATTACTGAAACAACAATATTCGATGTCCATGACTTTGTTTTGCACCACTTTAAAAAGGGCATCAGTTTCCATGAAAACGTCCTCATATGCCATAAGGAAGAAGCACGTTGATGTTTTTGACATATCCTGCAGCCATCATTAGAGTTTCATTGTCCCAGCTGTCAGGATCTTCACTTATAATGTGGAATACGGCACGAAAACCTGACAGATACATGCTTATTGTCTGCAGCATCCGGGAGTTTGAGCTCCATGTGTGAGCACGGCTCTTGGAAAACGTCGCTTCCTAACATCATCCAGTAAGTGGGTTTGTTTGGTGGACTTGCTGAAAAATGTACCTAGTCCCTTAACGGTTTTGAAAAAAGTTCCACTTTCAGGCATACACTTTGCTGAATACATCAGCAGCAGGTTTAGTTTGTGTGCTTAGCAGTGAGTAAACATGGCCTCAGGCACCTTTTCTTTCATTTCGGCCTGCACTCTGTTAAGCTGATGCCATCACGGCAGCCCTATCATAAGTTTGAGTCACTAACTTTTCATCACAGGTGTATTTTACCTAAACTCCCAAAACATAAGCAGCTATGGCGGGGGCTCGTCTATCGTCGCTTATGTCACTGAAGCCCAAAAACACCCCCTTCACTTCACAGGCACCACTTTTTAAAGCTACATAGCACAAATTGACAGAAATGTAGGCTTTGTTTGTGACATTAGAGGTCTCATCTACTTCTACTGCAACTAATGAGGCGGCATTAATCTCCTTTTTAAAATCCATTCTGATCACACCACCAACTGCTTCAATGAAATTATTCGGTATCCTATTTGACAAGCCAGAAAACACAGTGGATATTTCTACATGTCTCGTTAACCTCTCACCTTTCTCAGCAAAAACATGTAACTGCTCTACAGAGTTGCCCCAATTAGAGGGGTTTGCCCTCTCATCATTACCATGAAATGCTTGCTCTTGTTTGGCTAGGAAACAGCTTGCATTGGTATGGTCTTTTAAAACCTCTTGGTTTTCTCTCACCTTAGCATTGTGCATGCTGATGTTTCGTCTGTGTTGCTCATCCAATGCCAAATCGATCCTTGAATTTCTAAAAGTTTTTAAAGAAATCTGGCTTTGAATGTTTGTGGCTGATCTTTCATGTTTGCAGAGTCTTCTTTGCTGATCTTTCAGGTCATGGTAACCCGAGTTAGTCTAGACGTTATCACAAGACGAGAATAAAAGGCGAGGAAAGCAGTAAAGGCATTTTCTTGCAGGACAGCCACACAGCAAGTCTTTTCATTTGTACCACTCCGTTTTAAAAGAACACTCATCTGCCCCGTAGTTTAAAGCAAACCTTTTTGCTCGGCGTTGTTCTCCCATCATTCATCACCTTCTGTTTGGACTGGAAGTCCAGTTTTGAGAAATGTTTTAGTCTTGAAATACAATCCTTCATAGTGAGTCGGATCAGGCAGACCTACTGGCTTTAGCCTGGCACCGACTTTCAATTGCCTCTGTTGAAGCCAGGAATGCAGCGAGAAAGCACCTGTCAGTTCACATACGCCCCCTTGAGGTGATGCAGAGTACTGCCTCTGTCACCTGCTGACCTTTCTCTGCTCTGATCGTAAAGATCAGCAGGAACTATTCTGTTACACATACATTAAAGACATTACACAGACTGGAGAGAGTCATGCTATACAACAAAGATTTCGGCAAAGTTCATATTGGCAATATGCTGAGGAATACAAAAGGTTACGTGTCATGTGACCCAGTTTGAATTGGATCGCGCTCTCAGATATGAGCACAGCTCTCCACTGCCGCACCGAGGATTTCTACCCTGGATTTGACTGCTAAATACTCAAATTTGGCAATTTTTACTTTATAAAATGTCAAACTGAGAGTCATACTGAATATGCATCTTTAACACAAAACAGTGGAAAATATTAATATTTATTTTATCTGCTTTTTTTTGTTTTTTTTTCATAATGGCAGGTGAGGCACTGCCTTTTAAGTTATTTCATTACCAACATGATTGAATGCTGGGCCATACAATCTGACTCTGGTATAGTACTCTGTTAGTGTTGCAGTAAGGCAAGGCAGGCAGATTTATTTATACAGCACCATTAAAACACAGTGCAATTCACAGTGCTTTACAAAGAAATCAAACAGATCCATAAAAGCTTCACAAGGAATAACTTTTTAAACGATAAGTAAAAAAAAAAAAAAAATGTAGACATTAACAATCATTAATTAAGATTATTTAGAAAACATGATATCTTTTTTTGATGTTTCAGATTTGAATAAATTATTAGAAGAAAAACATCAAAAAGACATTCTTTAAAGCAGGCTTTTCAAAAAATAAATTGCCATTAATTTGAAAGAGCAATTTTCAAGTCAGTCACTCTTTGACAGTTGAAGTTGAAGTTTTACCAGCATAAAAAGCAGAATAAATAGGTAAGAGAAGCATGACTATGGAGGTATTATTGGTGAAAAATGTTTGAGCACTTGTAAAAGTGGAATTTGTAGTTGTGTACTGTGAGTTGTGAACCTGTAGAATTATTTCTTGTATATGTAGAATTCTTTTCTCTCCACAAATACAACACCACACTTACACATTCACAAATTCTTAATAACAGGAGAAAAAATCCTGTTTTACAAGTCACAGATTAAAAAACTGACATGCTCACATTTTTCCTCACACTGTGGCAGTAAATCTGGTGAAAAACGTTTGTGCTCATGAACCAACGGGAAGTTCTTCCTCACAAGTCACAGATTGTTTTCTTCAACTACAAATCACAGATCGCGGCTCCGCTGAGATATCTGGAGAAAAAGTCTGGTGCGTTCAATCAATGGAGAAAGAGGCGATTAGAAGAGGGGATCAATTCAGATTTTTTAAAACAGGACAACATGTTTGTATAAAATTAAGAAAATCAAAAATATTACATTATGGTGACTGTCAACGAGAAAACCTCCAAGTCCAGGAGAACATGGACTGGGAGTCATGACACCACAAAGGAAACATTGTTCGGATTGTCTCTACTGAGCATGTGCAGGAGCTCTATTTACTACGGCCGTGGTGCACATCTTCAGTAGCAGCATTTCGATCATGTACACGGAGAAAAGGACAATGCAGAATTTCAGAAAAGTTGTTTTTTTCATCGCAGACAGAGTACGACTGTTTTTTGAAAGTTGCGTTGATTCTGAGCACCATTGTTGCGTAAACAGACCCCAAAATGCAACAAAGATTTTTCATTTTCAAAATTTTGAAAACATCTCATAAACGTGGCCGCCGTTGAAGAACGAGCCCAAATGTATTTCAACAAATAGCTCGGGATGACGAGTAATGAGGCCAGTCTACCACGTAGATACAGCTTCAGCAGCTCAGTTTCCTCCCTTGAAAAGCCACAGAAGGGCTTTGATATCTCCCAATCCTGAACTTCTTTGGTTGTCTAATATTTTATTTTCTTCTATTTGTTTGAGATTGTTTTGTGTGGTTCCCAGATGGGGCCCTGGTTGTCTTCAATGGTTTTTATATTTATTTCATTTTATTGTAAATTGTGCCACCCCAACATTGTGCAGAAGACAATGAAGGTGAATGTCCTCCATAATGAGTCTGACCTTTGGCAGCCTCTCAAATGTTTTGCACTTGTAGCAATTAATGGAAGCAGCATGCTAGCACTAATTGCTTTGTGCCTCGTCACCGACAGGCCTAATAAAAAGGAACGGGGGTTTATTAATTACTGCTTACTGGCTGCTAATGATATCACACAAAGCCTCAGAAGGTCAGGTGGTCCAATCAGTGTTGGACTGGTAAAGGTCTGCTATTGTATCAAGATGAGTTTCACCCTGCTTGTTTTAAGTAAGGACAGACTCTAGGAGGAGAAGCTGGGTGTCCATGGGGAATTATTTATCTTCAACTTCAAAAATGAATCGTTTAACTTTGTCACGTGATGATACTCTGATGATTGTCCACTTTTTTAGACCTAACCTTTGCTATGTGTAAACATCCAGAGACAACGCATATAATTTGAGTTTCTATTATGTAGAATATTAGCGGCGCACTAAGTTAACAATTTGCATAGCACTTTTCTCAGATATAGATTACAAGGTGCCTTACTGCACTGAAAACAGAAGAATAAAACAGATATAAATAAGATCAATAAAAAAACAGGGGAAAGAAAAAAAAATACATACTCACACAAAAGAACAACAAAGAAAAGGTCATATTTAGCAGATACAGGTCAAAGGTCTGCCTGAATAAAAATGTTTTTAACTGCTTCATAAAAGTACCACAGGAATCAACACGTCTCATCTGAAGTGGAAGATTGTTCTCTAGAATATACGGTTAAAAGAAATATCCATCAGTCTGTTATAGAACACCATTCAAGTTTCAACATGCAGTACAGACACAGATTTAACAGTTGGATGACAAAACGTGT
>OMNM01040671.1:7194-17194 GCA_900302745.1 Parablennius parvicornis
TCATATGTAATTTCCAATATAATATATATAAAAGATATAGAATTTCTTAGTACAGCCTTGAGAGGAGTATCTCAGTTTCTCTAGCTTTAAATGGGCCAATATTTCCTCAAGCCAGCGTTTATGTGTTGGAGCCTTGGAGCTCTTCCAATTAACAAGAATTAATTTCTTGGCAAGGAGTGACACGAAGGCAACCACACTTGCTTGATTTGTTGTAAGTGAAATCTCCTCAGGTGAGGTCTCAAATATTCCTATAATTGATTTGGGGCTTATCTTTTTCTTACAAACAGAAGAGAGGACATCAAAGGTAGACAGCCAGAAAGAGCTCAACTACGGACACAGCCAGAACTGAGGGTGGCCTCAGTCTGGTGGCACCTTTCGCATTTTGGATCGATATTTGTATATAGTTTAGCTAGTCTGCTTCTGGAGAAGTGAAGCCTGTGAAATATTTTGAATTGAACCAAACCATATCTGATACAAATGGATGATACGTTCCCTCTTCTCATTGCAAGTTGAAAGGTCACATCTGGTATCTGTAGGCCGAGATCCTCCTCCCATCTGGACTTTATATGGTGAAGGGATGGGAAGCCTGCGTTGGTACTGTACTATACACAAATTAAACAAAGCCTTTTGATTGAGGATCCCTGTAAACACAATCATGAATCCACATTCTCTCAAAGTGTTTCTCCACATGGATATATTTTCTTCCTGAAGATTTTTGTTTGTCTCTCCAGAACCTGTTTGGTTCTGTGTTGATTCCAGCTCTTCTTGTATCATGTGGTTTTCTGATGATTTTTCTTCGGTTCACTCATCTCTCTGAAGTCATCTGGTTGTCCTGATAGAACCTGCTTCTTGAGGGCCAAACTGGTTCTCCACATAGATTCCAGGTTTGTCTCTGTAGGTCCAGGATGTTCCCGTTTAACTGTATTGTCTTTGTGATTTGGGGTTCCTTCAGAAGGTCTTGTTTCTTTATGAAGAACCAGGTTCTCTTTGCTGGTTTTCACCGCAGAGCTATTTTGTCTCTATCGATCTGGCATTTCTCTGTCGATTATGGTTCTCCCTATAGATTCCACTTCACTCTGTCAATTCTAGTTAATTTTGTAGATAATACTTCTCTTGATATCTATATCCTGATTCTAGCTATGCTGACATTTCCCAGTTCTCCTTAGAGGTACTGGTTGTTCGGGTTTTTTTTTAGCACTCAGGCATTTTTTTAGACTCCTGGTTCGATGTGTACTTCCAGTCTTGAGATTCGGATGTGAGTCAGATGTTTTGACGTGGCTCAGGACCAGGTTTTGATATTCTAGCCTCTGAACTCTGGACAAAAGTGTTCCAGAGTCCTGCAGACTAGGATGCAGTCGAGGCCCTGAGACACAGGGTCCGAGACATGGCATACGCGACGATGTTTGGAAGTGAAAATGCAAAAAAAGTCTTTTGGGTGTCCGTTCACACGACAACAGAGCTTGAACCCAGTGACAACTGAATATTTTGGAAATGACTCCCAAGGGGAACTTTTTGAAAATGTCCCAACTCCGTAGACACAGGGGGTCTGTACCTTTCTGAAAACACTGGGGATCAGTCTCCATCTCGACTGCGGAAAAGCTGCTACTACACACGTGCACCATGACCATAGGAAATACTTCTTAGTCAGTACATGCACGAAAAGTTGGACAATGACAACAATGTTTGCCTCCAGAGTGTCATGTCCACAGTCTCCTGGGAGTTGATAATTTTATAGTCGGCAATCATCATAATAACAATAGAACTTGGTCATCTGTCAATACAAATGTTTATACACTCCCATTGCTAATGATCCTATGTGTGGTTTCATTACAAAATCAACCAACAGCACCCACTAGTGGCCCAACATAAAACATTATATCGTTAATAGCATTTCCATGAAACGGACATCGTTTTCAAATCATTACGAGATAAACGCAAATCTTTTTACTTGAAAGATTATAAATAGGGTCTGATTCTGCCCCCAAGGACCTGGCAGCACCTGCTGAGCTCACAGCTCGCCTCGCAGGTCCTGGCTGCAGGACTGCCTCAGAGTGATGATGATGATGACGATGGTGGTAATGATGATGAAGAAACCTGTAGCTATAGTAAACACTCTGCTCCACTTTGTAGTGGGAAAGTGTTAGAAAAATCTTGTTTTGCCTCATAAACAATGATATACAATTTGCAGTCTGTGTTCAAGGACTGACCTGTGTCAGCACTGTGGAAACCTCAGTGCTACTTTCAGTGGCCTTCAATGTAGACTCAAAACTATCCAGCCTTTATGAAGGACTTTATGACTTTATAGTAAGGCAAACTCCAGGACAACTGTGACTTTGTCTCTTCTTGCCAGAATAAAGTAAGAAAAAATGTCTCAAACTTTAATAAATTGCTCTCAGTCTGATTCCTGTGTATTCTGTCTCCCTGAGTTTCTTTACTAGGTCAATTCTCCTGACAGAAAGAATCCTGCATGTGGGACACTAAGCAGTGTTTGAATATTCTCTTGGAGTAAATCCAGTTTCTGTCTCTGGTGACGCTTTAAATGTAGATTCAGCTTCTGAACAAAAGTACATTTTCTTATGAAAATATTTTATATTAATAATAACAACAATGCATTAAAGCTGAACAAAAAAAATTGCTAATATTTTCAGTAAATCTAATCATCATACTATATTGATCCTCCTTCCTGCACTGAGTTGTTCCATCGGCAGCAGCCGATGGCAGCAGAGGATCTTGCTCAGGGACCCACGGTGCATGTTTTTTGGACTGTGAGGCGAGAAGCCACTGCGCCACTGTGCGACAGTTGTGATATAAAAACACTCGAGTAAATGCAAAATGAATAGGCCTACTCAACAATAAAAGCTTTAGGGATAATATAATTTTTTGAAGCGATCAAACTTGTTTGACTCGATACAGCAGGGATGTCATCGATAAGGCCCGCGGACCAAAACTAGTCCACATGAAGCTCCAATCCGGCCAAACCACCAAGCAAATTGTAAACATTTCCATGACATAGATATTTTATAACACATTTCTGAACAGCAGCAGACGCAACAAAACACAACACTGAGACCCAGGCTGACCCAGGCTATGAAAGATAACAAACTAGTAACGCCCTCAAAGCCATGCTGTCAGGGTGAGCATGTAAAAACCTGCATAATCCAAGAGCTATAGAAGTTGTTTTTTTTCAAATATTTAATAGTATTTTGCATCAGAGGGTTTCTGTAAAAAGAACTTTATATTGAGACTATTGTCAGTTACAGTACTAATTATTAACTCTTGATGAAAATATAGACATTTTCATCATGTGTGTTTTGGCTGAATGTGGCTCCTGAACTAAGATTTACAGGAATCCTTTTTTGTCTGGTCCTGCAGAAAGTCCCCCTCCTCTGAGTCTGGTTCTCCAGAATTCTTTCTTTTAAAAGGGGTATTTTTCTTTCAACTGTCTCCTCTGCTTAATCATGTGCAGCTATTTATTTTCCTCAGTAAAAGTGCTTTGAAATGACAGTGCTTTTTTTGGCGCGAAACAAATAAATATCAATTGGATTGATTTAAATTAATCAGTGACAGTCAAAGAGTTATGGTAAGAATTTACTTTATAACGTGAGATTTACAACACTGGTGGTTATATATTTCTTCAGGCTGTTCAGCGTCGTCCTGGAGACGATGACGCACAAGGCGACTGGCGAGCAGGCGACGACGCATCACGTGCCGGGAAAACCTGGAGGTCTGGACGTCAAAGCTCTGAGAGCCTTTAGAGTGCTCAGACCCCTTCGACTGGTGTCCGGAGTCCCTAGTGAGTGTGTGTCAATGTGTGTGTTCACTTGTTCCCCTACTCCAATGAGGTTCAGATCCTCAAGGGTCTAAAACTGGGACCACAGGAGGTGGAATCTGGTACTGCAATAAGTGAACTTGTGTTGTGGGTCCTCATTTGTTTGTGTGTGTGTGTGTGTGTGTGTGTGTGTCAGGTCTGCAGATTGTGTTGAACTCCATCATGAAGGCAATGGTTCCTCTGCTGCACATCGCTCTGCTAGTCCTCTTTGTCATCATCATCTACGCCATCATCGGACTCGAGCTCTTCATCGGACGCATGCACAGGACCTGCTACTACACGGGGACAGGTATCAACACATGGGGGAAAAAAATACTCAATATGTGCTAAACATACAAAAAACATGAAAATCTCACATAAAATATCCCACAAAAGTAATTTATGTATATACAATAGTTAAGTCTGAACAAATAAGACATTTGAAAAAATTAATAAATAAATAAAAAAAAAACCCAGAGGAGACAATAAGAGAAATAAAGGGACAGTCCTTTGTATCAGTTTCATAATTTTGACCATAGTCTAACTTTTTTTCTTTGTTTGGCTACTTCTTACTCTTCTTCTTCTTCAGATAACTATGTTGAGGACGATCCGGTGCCATGTGCCTTTGCCGGTCACGGCCGTCAGTGCGCCATCAACGGCTCCGAGTGTCGGGGAAGGTGGGACGGCCCCAATGGAGGGATCACCAACTTCGACAACTTCTTCTTCGCCATGTTAACAGTGTTCCAGTGCATCACCATGGAGGGCTGGACCGACGTTCTGTACTGGGTAAAACACGCCACCTTCGCCACCATCAACAGGCTTCATCAGAGCAGGTTCTCACTCGTCTCTGTTTGTGCAGATGAACGACGCCATCGGCTTTGAGCTGCCCTGGGTTTACTTCGTCAGCCTCGTAATCTTCGGCTCGTTCTTCGTTCTCAACCTGGTTCTGGGTGTCCTCAGCGGGTTCGTCGTCACAGCAGAACACATCTCACCTGACCTGCGTGAAAAACACGACACATCCGTTTACAGCTCATTCACCGACACTTTACATCGACTGCAGCACATTTTGGTCTGCAATGATCTCTAGATACTCTCTATATACAGCACACACTCTCTATCTCTCGTGCACATGCTTAAATTACGCACACAGCCCAGCGGCCAAGTTGCTGTATAAGGCCCTGATTACACAACAATGTTTTTAGGTGAAAACCCAAAACTTTCGTGGCGTGTGCGGGAGTCCTTTTACACCACAACGGTGGTCGGAGCTCTGTCTCTGTGGAAATGGGGGTAAATATAACTTTGTGAAAACAAAAGAAATTTGTCTCAGAAATGTTTTGGATTTACACAGCAACGTTTAGAACGATGTCCGTTTACACAAAAACAGCAGAAACCCTGAAAATTATGTTGTTTTCAAAATCAACTACAAAAAAAGAAGGCTGCCTTTTCCCCGTTACCACAAAGTCAGAGCATTTTTGAAAAGTTTCCCCTTGAGAGCTGTTCTCTTAAAGTTGTGTTTTCAGTGGTTCTGAGCACTGTTTTTTCTGTTTTCACTGGAAAACACTGTTGTGTAAATGGCTCCCAACGTTAAACATGAAAAATTTTAACATAAAAAAAGGTCATAGTAAACAAACATGAAGACAAAATAATAGCCAATGATGAATGAATAAAAGCAAAATGTAATAACAAAAACCATAAAAACTGAAAAGAAGATACAAATATGAAACAAAATAAAGTATACAGATAAAAGTGGAAAAACAATAAAATAACAAATATAGACAAGGATAAAGTAATTTTCAAAATAAAGCATGGGAGTTTTAGCAAATGAATTATTAAAAAGCCATAACTTCAAAGCCAAACCATGACAAAAATCCTGCCTGTTTTTAACTTGATTCCTTGAATGAAGCTTCTGGTTTTGCTTCCTGTTTTGACGGGTTGTAAATGTTGTGTGGATGTTGCAGAGAGTTCAGTAAGGAGAGGGAGAAGGCGAAGGCCCGCGGAGACTTCCAGAAGCTGCGGGAGAAGCAGCAGATGGAGGAGGACCTGTGCGGCTACATGGACTGGATCACCCAGGCCGAGGACATGGACGAGCTGGATGAGGACGGTAACCCACGTAAGACAGGGACACGTTGTGGTGAAGTCTGAGTCCACGACACGGGGTTTTTTCTGGTTCTCTGCACTATTTGAAAACAATGACGAAGCAATGCAGAGTCTTTGTGATGACAATGTCAATAGTCATGCAAAGACTGAAGCCTCAAAGACAGATTTACAGTTTTGTTTACAAGACAACGTTTTCAAGTGAAAAAGTGGGTGTCAGTTTACATGACAACAGTCCTCGGAGCCACTGAAATTGAACTTTTTGAAAAAGGTCCAACTCCATTTCCATGGAAGCGTGGGAAAACATGACTTTTTAAAAACTTTTAGGCTCGGTCTCCGTGCAGACAGCCAAAACGCTACTACTGCACATGTGCACCACGGCCATAAGTAAACAGTTCTTCTGCACATGCTCAGTAGATGGACAATCAGAACAATGTTCCACCGTAGTGTCATGACACCCAGTCCATATTCTCCTGGACTTGAAAGTTTGATAGTTGACAGTTATCGTAATAACGATCCAATTTGATCATCTGTCCACTAGAATGTCTCTGTACTGCCATTGATAACGTTTAAAGCGTATTGTTCTCTGCGCGCAAACGTGTGTGTGGTTTCATGACAAAAACGACCAATTGCACCTACTAGTGGCCTTACATGAAAACTACATAGTTTTCAGCGTTTCTTTAATTTCATCTTTCTGACATCGTTCTCAGAATGTTGCTGAAACAAAAACTCAAAACAACACATTTTCACATGAAATATTGTCATGTAAATGAGCCTTTGAAACAGAAGCTAACCGCAATTTAACCTTTTAATGCTAATCACAGCTACAGGTCCGTGTTAAAATCACCTCAAGTGAGAAATCTTCCATGTGACAGTGAGGAGGTGTTAGTGCAGGATTGATGGCGTGAACAGTAAGTTAAAAGCAACATGCTCTCCTGAAAACATCTTGGAGGTTTGGTGAGGTGTTTCTCGAAATATGAGTTAGTTATGTGTTTGTGTTTACTTGTGTGTGTGTTTCCATGAGCGGCTCATTCTGTCTCTGTTTGTGTTTCAGGGCCGTCTCTGGGCGATCTGTCGGATAAAAAGAGAGGGAAGTTTGGTTGGTTCAGTCACTCCAATGAGACTCATGGTGAGAAAACCTCCAACTATCGTACAGAATGTGTCATTGCTGATATCTCATATTTACATTATTACAATGCCATTTTTCAAACTGACAGACAAAAGTGCTTCTCAGACAAAATTTTTGTTTTTGTCAGATGAAATCTAAGAAACAACTTATTTGAGATATTTTTCTGAAATTTCTTATCCCTAAAAAAAACCGAATTGGTTATATTATTCGTCCATGTAAATATAAAGTACAGAAATTATTTTTTAACAAATTCTGCAGAGACAAGCAATAAATCAAACCCTTTCAATGTTTTTATCAAAATTTGAATTCTAAAACAAACAACGGCAGACCATATCAGACCATTTCAAATCAGGACAGACCCACGTAAACCACATCAAACCAGTTTTATAACGAATGAGATCAGATAAAGCTGGATTAAACCATTTTCCCTCCAGGTAAGGCCAGTTTAAATCAGATCAGGTAAATTTAAACCAGATCAGATTAGTTTAAACAAGATTACACCAGTTTATATGAGATCAGACCAGTTTAACTCTGTTGAGACAAAGATAAACCTTTGTAACGTTGACAGCAGTGACAGCAGTGACTATAGTAACAGCACGAAAACCACAATCCTGACCAGATCAATTTTAACTAGTTCACAAAGTTCAAACTGATTCATATGAGAGCCATAGTTGGATCCTGATTCATAATTTATAAGGTTTCAGCTGTGAAATATACCGTCTCCATAGAACACCAAGTTTGAACATTCTATATATTCTTTTTCATTTTCATCCCACAGCGAGTCTTCCTGCCAGTGAAACGGGTTCTGAAAACACTGAAAACATCGATGAAGAGCACACCAACTGCTGCCAGGCCTGCTGGTAACACTCTCACCTATGAACTAATTTTTTACAGACTTCATAAAGTGCTCATAAAATACAAAATAACTTTGATATAAACACATGAGACATCCTATCTGCAGGATACACAAAGTTATAAGCTAGCAAAGTAAGCAGCACAAGGGTAAAGTGGCAGCGCCTTGGGCCAAAGAGAAAGATTAATCCAATTAAAAGTTAAAATAACAGATTGTGTACCACGAGAGTTACATAGAATATGGCTTTGTGGAGTCAATGTCTGCCAAACACCAAGAGACAAGAATGTAAACCCAAACAGTTTCTCCTCACAGAAAAGAAACTCATTGTTAGAGAATATGACAAAAAACTACTTCAGCTGTCATTTGATGAGGTAATGGTACGTTGGGTCGCTGAGGTTTTCAGTGGTAGCAGTGTGTTGTTGTTCCATCATGACTGTGCTACTGAATTTATTTGGCTCTTTCATGTTTCAGCACTCGGATGATGAAGATCAGCTGTTGGTGAGTTCACTGACCATCAGTCCTTCATCAGACACATCAAAAAGTCACTCGTCATCGGAATCACGTCTCTCTCTCTCTCTGAACCAGTCGGACTTTGCGAAGGTGGAATCGAGTTTGTCGCAGAAACTGTCGCACCGCTGTCAAATCCGTCACCTTCTATTGGGTGGTTCTGCTGCTCGTCTTCCTCAACACCGCCCTCAGTGCCTCTGAGCACTATGATCAACCTGTTTGGCTCACGCAAGTACAGGGTAACAAGTTAATCTTCTTTAACCAGATCTAGTTCACTGGTTACGGGCTGTCGCGGTCAAGAGATGTGTAATGAACTAGTTGACTGGTTTTTGATGTCTTTGTACCGATCTTGGTCAATTTTAGTCTTGCTGTTCACTAACTGTTTTCTAACAGTTAGTAGTTCACCGGTTTTAAACTCACCTTGAACTAGTTTTGGAAAACTTTATGAATATACTGATACCATTTTTGTAAAGGACCAGTACTAACCTTTAGCTACTTGCCAATACAGAGTACTGATAGGAGTACTTTTAAATGCCATAAAGTCTAATTCATACACTACACACAAACGATATGCGAAAGCTAGCGTTACCACAAACCGCCTTCGCACAGCCTCTGCGTCAACGCTACATTTACCTCCAACAGCCTTACAGCTGTTTTTGAACTGGTATTGGGCAAGTTTTTGACTGACATTGATACTTTTAGATTACTTTCTTACTGAGATGCTTTGGAAAGATTCTAAATATGTTTTTGGATTTGTTTTGCACTTAGTTCCCATATTATAGATTACTTTTATCAACAGGCGGCTGATGTTTAAAACTGTTTCTGTTGATGTTTTAGACAGTTTTTAGGCTTGTTTGAGACTGCTGAAAGTTTGTGTGTGTGTGTCTCAGATATTGCCAACAAGGTGCTGCTGTCTCTCTTCACGGTGGAGATGCTGCTGAAGATGTACAGTTTGGGTCTGGCTCATTACTTTGTGGCGTTCTTTAACCGTTTCGACTGCTTCGTGGTGTGCAGCGGCATCATGGAGACCATCCTGGTGGAGCTGGAGATCATGCCTCCTCTCGGTATCTCTGTGCTGCGCTGCGTCCGCCTGCTGCGTATCTTCAAGGTCACCCGGTGAGGACTGGTTATTGATGGTTATAGACTGATGAGAATGGTTGAACAGTGGTTATAAACTGAGAGTCAAAACCGCCTTGAAATGTGGTTATAGACTCACTATTGACTCGCTGAAGACTGGTTGTAGACTTGTCATACACCTATAGATGTCTCATAAACTGGTAAAAGAGTGATTATGAATAATTTGGAACTGGTTAAAGACTGCCTATAGGGTGGTTGTAGATACACTGTAACTGGTTAAAGCCTAGTTATAATGTGGTAAAAGACTAAAGTGGTTAGAGACTCACCGTTACTTGTTATGACCTGGTTATAGATTGCTAAAAGATAGAGTATAGTGTGGTTGTAGGCACGGTTACCGCTTAAGGACTAGTTATAAAGTGGTAAAAGACTAATTGCAGACTGACTAAAGACTGGCTTTAAGCGTATAGTTGTAATAGAATCTGCTGTGAGCAAAACCATGTTGTCCGTCCTCTCCTCTGACATCACTGTGTCT
>OMNM01040671.1:22194-25226 GCA_900302745.1 Parablennius parvicornis
CGGCCAGACCCTAAACACCTGGAGTTTAGTCAGAAGTTATCATTTCATATAGTTTATTATATATAATATATGTTTGATCTGACTATTTGTTTCACCTATTATTGAAACACTGGTACGTTTGTCAACAAGTTAGTAATGAGTAACTGACTCAAAGAGTAACAGACATAGATTTTAAATTATTGTGGGCTCATTATTTACTTTCTTTTAGCATGAAAACAGCATTAGTGTGTATTATATTGCAGATATCAATAATTTTCAAAATGTTTCACAATACTGGCTTCTAGAAAAGTCAAACAACAACTTCTTTGTTATGCATGTTGTATTTCAAGGGAATTAGCATTTTATAATAATTTAAAATTAGCTTAATGCCAAGCTGTTGTCTTCAGTAATAAACTGATCTGTTGCTATTTCATTAAGCTCTTGCTTTTTAAGGGAAAATGCCTTTCATCCTGAATTATTACAGTCCTCTTGACAGCAACGTGAAAGATGTCCCGCTGTAAGTAACATTAGGATCAACCTGTGTCCACAGTGATTAGGGTTAGCCTGTAGTCTCTGTAGCTGTGATTAGCATTAGGTGTCTTAAATAGCAGTTAGCTTCACTTTCTTAGAGTTACCTGTATGTTGATACTTTATCTCAGCTGTTTTTTCACTGCTAATTCTCATTCTCATTAGTTCATGAATCCATTTCTTTCAATAAGTGCAAATGTCGAGATTATAGAGCATCTTCCTGCCACTAACATCCAGATTATAGAGCAAATTCCTCCCATTAAGTGGTATAAGTCCAGCTAACATCCAGATTATAAAGCATTATATTGTATTTCTGCATACTCAGTATTTGTAAGTTTGCTTTCTCTACAAAACAAATATGTTCATATTATTAAAAAAAAAAAAAAAACTACAATCCTGAAGTGATAAGCAATGATACCTTGTAAATGGGAACTCTGTGATTTAGTATTTTCTGCTTTTTCTGTAGTTTCTGTCGGTCTAATACAACTCCAACTGAGGGCTTCTAGTGTTCATTCCATTCATCATAATATATCCACAACATGTTATCCATTCAGTACTAATATTCGCAGGAAAATCTACTCAAAATAGGTTGTCCTTAAGAGGACAAGATCACAGTTGAACATTCGTAACTTTAATGAACTGCACCAAAACAAGTCTGAGGTTTGTATAGTTGTACTTGAAAATATCTCATAATTTAACACCCGGGATTTTATAGTTTAGTTTGTTGGTATCAGGCATTTGTGCACTTGTGGGGCCCAAAGAAAAGAAAGAGAAAGATTGTACCTCCTGTAAGTTGAATTGATTAATTGTTAGTCATCCTCCTCCTATTTTCTAGTTTTTTTGTTCCTCCCGCCAAACTGAAGCACGCTAACCTAGCGAGCTAGCTTCTGCTTCGGAAAACAGTCTGCAGCAAAACAAAAAGTGTGCTGGCAAGCAACAGTCCCGCACAACATCCGCGAGAGCAGGAGCGGGATAAAACACAGATTATAACTGGTGGTAACAAAACTCCTTCTCCTCCATGATGTTTCTCTTTTTTCATCCTCCTCTCTCTCTTTCCTAAGCCCCGCCCTCGACACACCCAATAGGTTAAGTACAGGACTCTATGAACTTGATTGACACATTCAAGCACAATAGGATATAACTTATTCTATAATTATTTCAGTTACTCACATTTACTGAGTTAAATAAAATATAAAACAAAATAATTACTATAAATGTTCATTTAACCCCTTTATGCAATAAAGTAAATGTACCAACTTATACCCCTGGTGACATGTGTAACCAGGTTACAACACTGAGTGTCTCCCTCTCACTAACTGATATGTCTTCAGCTAACATCCAGATTATAGAGCATCTTCCTCCCTCTAAGTGCTGCAACTTCAGTTAACATCTAGATTATAGAGCATCTTCCTCCCACTAACAAGATTCAAGATTCAAACACTTTGTCATTGTCATAAATACAGTGAAATTCTGTTAGAGCAACACAACCCACCATAGTATTTTGCAGAAGAAAGAAAGAAAGAAAGAAAGAAAGAAAGAAAGAAAGAAAGAAAGAGAGAAAGAGAGAAAAGTGCACTAATGGTGCAGAATCCCATGAATACAGAATCCGTGTGAAGCACAAACGGATTACAAAGCATCTTCCTCCCATTAACTGATATATTTTCAGCTAATGATATAAAGCATATTCCTCCAACTAGCATCCACAATACAGAGCATCTCCCTCCATTGAAAGAGATTCTTCATGCTGCGATTGGATTACTGTTCGGTTGTAGTTTGACTACAGTTTGGGAGTCATCACGCAGTTTAAACGGAGTTGAGATTGATGATGTGGTCTGAGTGTCCTCAGAAGTGCTGAAATCATGTGTGTGTGTGCACGGATGTGTGTCTCCAGAGGGACGTTTGTGGTGTATAAAGACGGAGACGTGAGCCACCCGATGGTGCGGGAGAGGATCTGGCACAATAGCGACTTTAACTTTGATAACGTGCTGATGGGGATGATGGCGCTCTTCACCGTGTCCACCTTCGAGGGATGGCCTGCGTGAGTGTCCAGTCCAGCTCAAACCAAACTTCATCAACAGTTGGAGGACACGCCGCCAACCTCCTTCTCTTTCCAGGCTGCTGTACAAAGCCATCGACGCCAATGGAGAGAACTCCGGCCCCATCTACAACTACCGGGTGGAGATCTCCATTTTCTTCATCGTCTACATCATCATCATCGCCTTCTTCATGATGAACATCTTCGTGGGTTTTGTCATCATCACTTTCAGAGAGCAGGGAGAGCAGGAGTACAAGAACTGTGAGCTCGACAAGAACCAGGTACACTCACCTCCACACATAATCAACCCATCCATCCATCGCATCAATCGTTCATCCATCATCCGTCCATCATCTGTCCATCATCTGTCCATCATCCATCCATCATCCGTCCATCATCCATTCATCGTTCGTCCATCATCCATCTATCATCCTACCACCTGAGTAATTGGGCAGATTTCAGAAGTTGTACCTTGAAAGAAAAAAAAGCC
>OMNM01040684.1:0-10479 GCA_900302745.1 Parablennius parvicornis
CAGGCGCAAGTGAGAGCGTGTAGGAGTTTTTTGTGTTGACTAAATCTGCTACTCCTTATCTTTTGCTTTGCTGCCTTTCTCTCTCTCTCTCTCTCTCTCTCTCTCTCTCTCTCTCTCTCTCTCTCTGATCTCTCTCTCTCTCTCTCTCTCTCTCTCTCTCTCTCTCTCTCTCTCTGTCTCCATTTTTCCATCTCTCTCAGAATATATGTTTTCTCCTCTCACATTTCCTGGTCTCACTTCTGCATGGAGGTGAAAGTTCAGCAGCGCTTTGACCTTTGCCCTGACTGGAAACATCAGGCCGCTATCTGAAGCCTCCCTGGGGAGACTCCACAAGCGGCGGGGAGAAATGCCACAGTTTGCCGTCCATGACAAAAGCTGTCTTTCAAAGCCTCCCTGAGAGCCCTGCTGCAGAAACAGGACGTCTCCCCAGAGATTTATGGAAACAGCCAAAAAGAAAGAGTGGGAATCTATTTAGTCGTGTTATCCCGGCACGTGAAATAAAGTGCGCTTTCAGTCGTCTTCCCACTTTCACTTCATGCCGCGGTAATCACATCAGATGGGTCCTGATTACTACGGTCGGCTGAGAGTCGGCTGACGGAGGACAGAGAGCAGACAGAGAGGCATCAGGATGAATACAGATGGTAGCTGGAGACGGTGATGCTGCAACAACCGGCAAGGATATTCTGAACATGAGAGCAGTAATTATATACGTTAACAAAACATCGCGTCTGATTCCCTCTGGCTGGAGTTCAAGCAAATTTCCATGATGACATAAAGTGGCTCTGACGTCAACACTGTGATCTAAATCCAGACGTAGTTCTAAACTGTAATGAGTACAATAAGATCCAACCCTGCAATATCTACTGGCGATCTATTTGTGTTTTCAGCTTCCTCTGGTTTTGACTCAGGTGAGCAGGTCCACTGCTTCCTTCACATTCAATCACTGTGCTCCAGATCTGTACTCTTACTCACTGTCCTTGCTTCTCACCGGGAATCATTACTGACCTATTTTTAACATTTTGCTGTTTCAAAATCTAAATGATAAAACCAATACACACAGGATCCTCTGGATGAATCAAGACGACCTGATGGACCCAAGAGCAAAGAATAAAAAGTTATAGATTAACAATTCATGAGATAATAATACATGCGTGAAGTGACTGCTTACATTTCTTGTCAAACAATAAAAGAAACAACCAGCAAATGATGAATAATGGCTACAAAGGGACACAAAACATCCTGGAACATCACTGAGGGCCTCACCTGGACACTCAACACTGTGCAGCTGGTGAAGAAGCTCAGCAGCGGCTGGACGTTCTGAGGAGGCTGAGGATGTTTGGGATGTCTCCAACGATTCTGAGCAGCTTCTAGCTGGAGTGGAAAGGCTTGCAGAGAGTGGTAAAGACTGCTGAGAGGATCACCAGGACTCCATTGGCCTCTATGCACCATTTATCTTCATATACTATTATATGTATCACCCATCCTACACTGCTGGCATTCTGTGTGGAAAGCAAAGAAAGAATATTATTGTATAGGGGAAACATGTTTTTCAGACATGCACATGAAAATAGACTTGAAATGGACTGAATTCAATTGTTGTGCCTGAGTGAAATGCTCGCTTTGGATGAAACATGTACAGAAGATGGATGAAGTATATACCAGCAAAGAATGTGAGTTTTTTAATCAACAGGGCATAATGGCTAATTGCAGTAAATTTCCCCCAGTTGCTATGTAGCATACATATACAGTGTGTGCAGTACGCTTCAAGACTAAGCCACAGATAATAACAAATGTTTGAATCGATACTTATGGCGAAGCTGAGGATTTTAAAGTTGGAGACCTAACTGTTAAAATGTTGTGCGGAGGTCACCGTGTTTCCATGGGAACAAGGAACGACATGCCGATGCACACAGTTGCTGCAGCTTCTCCCATACGTTTACTTATAAAGCTGGAGGTGTGTGTTTGATTCAGCGATGCGTTGCATGTGCCCACAAACCCAAGAGAAGCTGATGGTTCATGTTGCAGAATGGAAGCTCCTCCATGTATTAAAGCATCTGTGATTTGGGATCTGGGCCTAACAGATGATCTGTATCACACATTCCACTCATATACGTTAATCAACCTGAATGCTAAGAGGATAATTTGGAACTATGGAGGTTGTTTTTAAATGTTATGTTAGAAACTCCTTGCTGGACTGTGTAGCATCATGCTTCCTTCATCATCAGGATCCTCAACATGGTGCAAAGCAGATTGATTAACGGACATAAATCTTCTACTTTCTGTAGTTTTGATTTGTATCATAAAGGGACTGCATGCAATCAGCTGCACTGACGATATGTCTATGATTTTATTAGATGGACAACTAGTCACTTTGCTGGTTGCTTCATACAGTAGTTGTACTATGACAAATCAGCTATAATAAATATACGTCACAGTATTTGTGAGGTACTTCATGTCACAGTGTGTGTTTGTGCATGCATGCTGTTGTGTCAATTTTTCATTTTATATTTTTTCAAACTTGGCAGACTGCATCCTCCCCATCTGGATGAGATGATTGTGTTTATGCTGAGACTCCCCCAACCCCTGGCAGAACAAAAAAGCTCTCCCTATTCTTCCAATCACAGAACAGAATCAGGATCAGTGACATCCCACAAAAGTCAGCACAACAATGAAATCTCATTCCTTTGACTGGGACGTGTCCACAGCTGGGCGGAGTTCAGATCCTGTTCTTATGATGTGAACGACCTGATCTGTATCATTGTTTGATGTGGTTATCTATGTATAGTCTCTCTTTTCAGTTGCTGATGAGATTCAATTTGCAAATGTGTACACAATGACACACCTGTTGTGTGTGGGTGGGAACAGCTCCTGTCCAACAAATGGAACATCATGCGGCTCCTTTGAATCAGACACGTTGTCTGTTTATCTGTTAGTCTCATAATTAATTTTTTTCTGCTGTCGTGAATATGCCCAGCAGGTGATGCCATGTTTAACAGCACCTGGAGACTCAATGACCTTAACTGAAGGCTTTCAATCCACACTCTGGAGCCACATGCAGCTTTTTAGCCCTCTGTAGTGGCTCCATGAAGCCTTCACATGATACAGTTTGAATATATATGTATGCATTCATTTTAATTTAGTTGCACAGCACAGAATCTTGTGATGGACAGTTTGAGGTGCCAAACTGAGCTGGAGTTCAGTGGATCTTTGACTACAATATGTAATATCCCACCGTGTCATCTGAATGCTAGCTTTTAGAACAGATGATAAATATTTAGTTACCAAACTTATTACATTTAAGCTTCAGAAGAATTAATTTACATGGGAAAAGTTTACGAGAAAAATCAACAACTGATTTAATGTGTAAAAAGTCAAAGTCCATGCTGGTTTACATGTGTGATTGATAACTGACTTGACTACTACAACAGTTAAACTCTGTTAAAGTGGATAAAACATCTCAACTGTAAAAACAATAATTCAATCTTATGTATGCTAATCTGACGGAAAACGGATTTTTCATTTTAAAAAATCTCTTAAATATGGTTCTTAAATTTGTGAACTGCAACAGAACACAGTTTTGTTGAATATAACAAATTTCTTAAAACTTTATAAGCTCTGCTTTCTTGATTTATAAAGTTTCATATTTTTTGTGGCTGCAGACACATTTTGTTTGCAGAAAAGCTGGTAACCATAGTTCTTTTGGATTTTGGGATATTTCTCTGCTGGCATGAGGCCATCTGCTCTGTCTTCAATGTTCAGCATGACCTGCAGTGTGTGATGAAATCTGTATGTGATAATTAGCTCTGCTTCCATCCATGTAAATTAGACATTATCTTTGGAGATGTTCACAGATAAGAAGCTGGGAAGATGTATTTAAGTGAAAAACAAACAAGCGTGTTGAAAGCGCATAATCACGAGGAGAACATGCAAACTCTAAATATATAGGTCCGACATTACAAATCCTGTGCTCCAGAAGCTGTTGATGTTGAGACTCCATCATTTCAAAAGACTGATTAATATTCAGTTCATGTATTTAAGTTAAGATCTGCGCACCTTGAGCCCAGTCGCGCCCGTTGTACATGCCCATCAGGAGCAGGACCTGTTCCTGTGCTTACTCCATGTCGCCTCGTAATATTGTAAATCACAGTATGTAGATATGAAAAAGACCATTTTTTTTCCTGATAAAATGCAATCGGGTATACATTTATATATTTTAATAGCACAAATAAATCTGATGACGTGTCTTAAAGTATGATTTTATCACTTTACTTGTAACTACTGAAACTTTTCCGATTGCACGTGAAGCCTCCACGAAGTGCGGATCCGGGTTCAGAAGAAAGACGCAACTTGAGTTTCCTCTGGAGACAGTGACAGCGGCGAGCGTGGGACGCACGGACGGGATGAGGCGACGCGCGGCGCACAGACATGAGAAGCGAGTGGGAGCTGCGACATAATTAGAAGATTTCTTTGTTTGCATGATAAGGAAAACATGGCGAACAGCTCCACACATGCGGCTCCTCCGGTGACCTCGGCTCAGGCCCAGGCGCACCGTGCAGAGATCCTGGAGAACCCGCTGCAGGTACGTCCGGCTCTCCGATTCACCGGTTTTTCGCCATAAACAGGGAACAAGTGATCGGGAAGTATTTATTAAAGTATGGTAGAATAAAGCAAACCAGTTTAAACAATTCCAGCACAAGTTTCCACTTGTTTTGTGCCTTACTGCATATTTCGACTAAGGTTTTTTTCTTCTTATCACATGCTGTCTGCCTTCCTGCTTGAGTTTCTAAAAATCGCATTTTTTTATTATTATTAATTCGTTCCAGTTTTAAACATGTACAGAATACAGATAGCTACATACAAAAAGGAAAAAAAACCTATCGATCTATCTATCTATCTATCTATCTATCTATCTATCTATCTATCTATCTATCTATCTATCTATCTATCTATCTATCTATCTATCTATCTATCTATCTATCTATCTATCTATCTATCTATCTATGGTGGTGTTACAGTGTGGCTAAGTGTTTGTAGTCAATACGGAACTGCTCTACACTTTGTGAATGGCTGAATCCAGGCTGGTAGCTCTGTGCCCCCAGAACCTCAATGGCCTGTAGGCCGCCATCTAAGAAGAGCTTGATACCTCAGCAGATGATAGATTGACTTGTGAACAGCAGGTGGCGTCGTTGTAAACCTGTAATGGACGCTCAAATTCACAAGACAAACTATTGAGACATTTGATATTGTTGTGGCACACCAATCACTGTTGTTGGCTTTTGTTTCAATAAATGATCCGCAGTCCCGGAGAAGTGCAGTCTGAGCGCAGTGCCATTACGCACAGCGATTCGTTGTATTTTACCTCCGATAAGTCACCTGAAAATGATACTAAACTGCAACTGTACAATCATACAGACATACATACACACAACAGTGTTCCATTAATAGCTCTGCTTTTTTAATAAGAAGACGCGCTGTTACCAAGATCAGAGCTTTTCACACTTCTCTGTCCACAGAGCAACACACACGCTACTGTATTTTGTAAAATATTGCTTTGTCTATTTGTAGTATAATTAGCTTTTTTCTATTGGACATCAATACACGAGAACTGTCGGACAATAGGCTGAAAGTGTAAATAAATTTTATCGTTTGGAACTGATTTCCATTGACAAGAAAATAGCAGATACTGTGCTGTACTCACTGTGCACGGCGCTGTCACTTGTTTTTCTAATGAAACTACACATGCGTGCGGAGAGAACAATACCCTAGAAACATTTTGGTGGAGTGACAAAGAAAAGCAAGATGAGTACTCAGCCATTCACCAATAAGTAAATGAGACCAAAATAGATTAAAAAATATATATATATAATAAAAGCCAACAAAACCAACCCTGAGAGACATAATAAACAGAGCTGAGAAATAAAATTAATGAATAAAATGAAGAAGACTAAGTGCAATGTAGCTGTTTCTTTTTCAACTCAGTGACGGCAACAGGCTCAAAGTTGTTTTTATAACACGTTGTCCTGCACCTCATGACTAAAAACCTTGGTCCAGACGGAAGAGACTGAAATTCAACTCATAGATGATAGGAGTCACTTCAGTGACTCTGAGCACTTCTGTTAAAAGTTTTCTGTTTTCACTTGAAAATGTTGTCATGTAACCAGAGCTTAATAATGGTGAAACTAATTACATAAAAATGTCCGACGGCTGTTTTTCTGTTTTATAAAGGATTGTAAATCTGACTTTTCTGTAATCTGTATGGCCTGCAGAGTGAATCGCAGTGTGTAAGATGGATGGATGGATGGATGTTAATCATCAAAGTCACATTGATTAGGTTATACTATTAATTAAAAATAATGAAAAAAAGTAATTACATTCTGACTGCTACTCAATTGCCAGTGAGATACCAATAAAATATAATTGAAAGTTTGAACTTTCTACATGCCTCAAATTAGGTTATAAATAGTCTTCACAAGCCTGCATGATGCGGTTTATACAGCCTTAAAGGTTGTCATTGCAAGTGTTGAACTTACAATACTTTGAAACAACATATAGTATACATCTTTCCTCATTGCATTCAGTATTTTCAAACACAAAGGGGATGTTTTACGGGACATTAATGTGGCTGCCTACCGCACCCTAGAAGTAAGACAAAATAATTTTTAATAAAGTATAATTATCTTACCGTAATTCAAACCAGTTTTAAAATGACTGGTCATAGCCGTTGACTAAAACAAGGTTGTGACTCATTCTCTAAGCATTGCTCATGATTCTCTCAATAAGGATCATTAATCTGTTGTTTATGCAATCGATTTAGTTGCAGAGTTAGAAAAGATGTTCAAATCATGCCCTTAGTTCATGTCATAGTCACTAAAATGAGAGAGACAATCTCTGAATGCACAATGTAAGATAACAACAATTTAACAAATGAATATCAGAAATTACGTGGAACGGCTTGGCGGATGAGTCTGACAATGGATACACTGAGTGGTAATGCTAAAGACTGCTTCAACCAACTGAGTGTGATTTAAATGCCAGACCCTATCTACGTTTTGTTGCAGATAAGTTCCATCTCTTGACCCATCTGGTGTTGGCTTGGAGCAGGAAAACAGTCCAAGTCTTCATGTCTACCGAGCTTCAATCACATCAGACTTCCTAACCTCAATGCAGCTGGTCACCTTTGTGATGTTGTGGAACAGAAGATGCGAAAACAGTTACATAACCTTTTCATTACGAAATTACCCATTGAAAAATAATAGATTCAACTTAAGTGGTCTTGAACAGTCAGGGTCCACATCACATTTCTAATTTCTTAAAAATAATATCTATCTACTTCTATACAAACTCAGAAATTCACGAATATTAATTTGTATATTAATTAAATATTGTTTTCATTCTCTAATCTTGTTAAATTTCATGCATACCTGACAGAGCGTCATACAATGTACAATACAATAGAGAGAGGGAGTAGGCTGCGGTTCAGGGCTGACAGGCGTCACAGCCTTGGATATAAACGTATTCAACAGTTGTGCATCAGGTATAAAGGTGATTAGCACAGACAAGCACTGACATTTTTTGGAGAGGTTTCAACGAAGTGCTAGACTCGAATTCCAATAGAGAAGTCAACCCTCATTAACGGGAGAGAAACTATCACCATCATCTTGAGTGAGTAGAATTCTGCATTTATACATTCAATTATTTATATTGTGTATGCCCATCAATATACAGTTTTTGGAATATGGATGTTTCATTAAAATCACTAGTTTCTTTAAATTATTGTTTATAGTGACATATTTACAGCAGCAATATGTGATTTTTTTTTTTTTTTGGTGATAAATACTGGATTTATTTTTCATTTTCAGTTACATTTACTCCTTTGATTTTTGTACACCACATATAATCAGGTTTTTTTTAATTTTTTATTTCTACCATTTCTTCTTCCTTTTTTCCAACTGCAGTTAGTCTTGATAACTAAAAAAACAGCTATTCCACCATCATTTTCAGGATATTAGCCCATCAAATGCCAGTTTGCTTATTTAGTTTTTTTCTGAAATGTCAATGTAATTTTCATGAGGAAAAAAAACACACAAATGAATCAGAATACTAAATACAAAGAGGGTTCTTCACAGCCTGCAATGTCAATAGTTAAAGTCTTGCATCCAGATGCATTTAAATTTTTTTGTAGCGTTCCCCCATCATCATTATACACTTTTGAACACAAAGATAAATACCATTAGAACATAAGAACAACAGATATTTTTTCCCATTGTTTTTCTAACTTTGTCCACATTTAATCTTGATGCCAGTTAATTTGCATCTTCTTTTTTTTTTCCTGACTAAAGAATCTCATATGTAATTTATGTAAGGTTGCATTTTTTACATTAATCTTGTTACCCTTCAGTGTTTCCCTTACAATAGCTCATATTCCTATTTTGCTCTTAAAGATAAAAGCAAACATACAAGCTCAGCAAGTTGAAAGTTCACTTTCAATGGAGTAGAATAGAAATTCTGTGTGTGTGTGTGTGTGTGTGTGTGTGTGTGTGTGTGTGTGTGTGTGTGTGTGTGTGCGCGCGCGTGTGCATTCAGACTGAAGGCGAGTCTGTGACACAAAGAATTACGATGAGGTCTTTCAAGTTATTCAGATCATCCTCCTTTGTTGGTGCTGGGCAATATTTGCACAGCCTCCTTTAGTCCCTGGCTGAGATGCATGGGACAGGACCAAAGGCAAGGTCATTGTGTTTGGCTTGTGTCGCCGTGGTAGCAACACCTGTCTTGCTGGGAAGTGTTTTTGTTGTCTTGTTGCTACTGTATTAGTTGAAGGGTTCATCTCTGCCATGGAGGTTCTTCTTGTCAAGCGTACCTATTCATGCACCACGTGTTGGGTCATTGAGTCGTTGTCTCTCAAAAATGACCCTCAATTTTAATAATGATCCCACTACCAACACTGGATGATACCTCCACCAAACTTTACTGTCGGGTTTCTTGGAATGCTTATTATTTCGCCTCTTGTTAAATCCAAATGACTGCATTTTTTGATGCATGACATCAGCTAAGCACTGTTGTTGAGCTGATGGGGTTTTTCAGGTGATTTTCAATATTGTATAAACAGGGATTCTTGGTCCTGATGAAGACATAAAAACTGTGATCATACATTGCTATTGGGGACAAAATAATATGATTATATATTTTTTCTATCCATATTAAAACAAATTAAATGTAAAGAGGTTGTAATGTGTTTTGAGTATCACCTTTGAGTAATTGTAGAAAAAAATGTATTCAGAAAATGAGTATATTGTCCATGATGATTGATTTTGAAGAAAAATAAATTGCCTGTCTGCAATTAAATTTTTTCATTGGTCACTATTTAGCATTGAAAGGAAGTATATTTATAAACTAGTAGTTGACAGCTATTGCATAATCACTGACCCAAATGCAAGTAATAAGCATATATGAACAAACTTGATGGAATATTTTTTTTTTTTTTAATTTTATAGAAAATTCTAAATAAAACAATTGCTTAAATGAGATGGAAAAACTTTGCCCAAACCATTTATGAAAGCAAGATAACATCAAATGCGAAATTAGCTTAATCAGAATGTAAATGAGATGAATTTGATGGACAATGGTATGACGTACAAACTCAATAGGTGAAAATTATTTTATTTTACAGACTCAAACGAAGCCAGGATGGGTGCTGGATTACAACTATCAATACTGCTGTGTCTCACAGGTAAGTTGAAAATGGTTTAACTTTTGGCACAACCATAACTCGGAGTGAGGAAATAACAGTTGTAGTAAGCAAGAAATTGAAGGGATAACACCTCTCATGGTAAATGTAATGGGCATGACGTGGGTAAAAAAAAAAAAAAAAAAGGAAGATGTATAAAATAATTGAATATTATAATTTCTAAAAATACTGTATGTTTTGAAAGTTGTTGAAATTTTTAAATATTTCTTGTAATTGTATTTTTATGTCAGCCTGTACAGCACCTATGGCGTACACAATGGCCACAACCACCACAACATCTGGAACGACAACTGGACAAGTAACTACAACTACAGAAGTTGCGACAAGCAAGAGTTCTGCACTAACAACAACAACATCTGCTCCAACCACTACATCAGCAGCGACAACTACAGCATCTGCAACCACTACAATAACCTCTGCACCAACCACTACAACAACAGCTCCAACTACAACAACATCACCTCCAACTACAACTACATCTGCACCAACAACCACAACATCTGCACCAACTACAACTACATCTGCATCAACGACAACAACATCTGCACCAACAACTACAACTACAGCTGCACCAACCACAACATCACCTCCAACTACAACTACATCTGCACCAACAACCACAACATCAGCTCCAACTACAACAACATCTGCACCAACAACAACATCTGCACCAACAACCACAACATCTGCACCCACTACAACAACATCTGTCCCAACTACAACAACTTCTGCAC
>OMNM01040689.1:5114-18443 GCA_900302745.1 Parablennius parvicornis
AACCACGTGAACCAAGCAAGTATATGTCTTTGCATATGTGTACATGCTTTTGTGAGTGTGTGTGTGTGTGTGTGTGTGTGTGTGTGTGTGTGTGTGTGTGTGTGTGTGTGCATGCGTGCATGCATGCTGACACCTCAGCCATAGTAAAAATATATTTAGATATTGAATATGTTAGGGTTAGTCTTTGCACGGTAACAACCCTAGTCTCTGTTGTATTTTTCTAGATCATATATTATACTGTCAGATTATTATAATTATTAAACTTTAAGATGTACTTTGCTGTTGAAGCTGCCTACATGGATGAAAATTTAACGACCATTTATACTGTGGGTTGGAGTAATAGTCGCGACTCATCTCTCTGAAAAGTCACTTTTTCCAACTCGTGTGTGGATTGGAGTTCCACTTTGTTACTATTTCTGTGTCAGAATCCCCCCAAATCAATAATCAAATGCATTGACACCAAAAAGAAACTAAATACTTGTGCTTTCAGGACCAATTAAACCAGATTTGCTAAAATACAGTTCAGTGCTTTAAAATTCAGTGAAAACGTTTTGAAGACCGAACATCCATCCTTCCATTTATCCAATTTAATAGTTGTAGGGACATTTAAAGGCAACATGACCAATCAGAGATATCTGACGACCTGGACTCAGAAAATAAAAATGTAAAATCACCACCAAAATTTGATGGATTCTTCCATGGCCTAATATCTATCTGTGGTTAAAAAAAAAAAAAAAAAAATTGGACAAAATCTGTGCAGTCATTTTGATGTAATCTTGCTTACAGACATACAACTAGACAAACAAATACATGACTCATAGAACAAATTGCAAGTCCACCACAGAACATCAGTTTTCATGTTAGGTTTCATTTAGAACAGCGAAACTCAGGCAGTCTTGATGAAGAAGAACTAGGTCATTATTTGAAGGCTGATTTTTTTTTTTCTTTGATCTGAAGAAAAACTCAAAGGATCAGTTGACCTTAATCACCAAATTTGAAAAAAAGAAAGACAAAAGAAAGATTTCTGGAGTTAGAAGACTGTTCTTAAAGATGTGCTGCTGTCAATTACATCAAATTCAAATTCTTTTTCTTTATCGTCACTTTTACCTTAAAGCATGAGAAATAAACGACTCTATAGTGAGTTAAGTTGAGAGGGATTGTCCCTTTGTTGTTGCCTCAGAGAGTCAACATATTTTAGTTTTCTGGCCGTGATTAACATTTTTCCTGCAGCCGAAAAGCAACAGGTGTAGTCGGGTCAGTCACTCAGCGAAGGCATTGGGACTGTTATAACCAGAAACAAGTGTTTGTGGCAGCAGGGCAAGGAAAGGGAGTGAAACTGAGAGATGGTCATGTTTTATTAAACCTGATAATACAGGCTAATCTGTGGCTTGGGTTACACATTGCTTTGTGGGTAATTAGAGATCATGTCGTATGCCTGGCCTGCTGAATAATTGCACTCCGCCCTAATCCCCTCCTCTCCGCCTTTCACCCACCACCTCCCGGCTTCTCCTCTCCCGTTCAGTCTCTCCTTCACTCTCCAAAGATCTACGTGCTTCCAAATGAGCTGGCTTCCTGTCGTGAGAATGCACTAATAAATAAACATGGCAGTTATATTTCAGGTAGCGAGTCATCTGAAAGTTTTTTACCTTGCTGCTAGATACTTGGAAATGTGCTTATGTGCTCAGAATTCAATAAGAGGAAGTCGACAGTGGAGCACTTTGTGGTTTGCTTTGTGGAACTTGTTAGATGAATGACTAATGCCTCCTGGCAAGTGCCCCAGGTTTACTATTACCAAAACAATGGCACTTGATACAGAGCACCGTAGCCTTGGTTTTCACACAGACAGGAGCTCAGGCTGCTGTTTTCTTTTGAACCCTAAATGCTGACTGCCCATTCATGCAACATCCCCCGAACACAGAGACGCACACAAAGGAAATTCTCAACTGACACAGTGACTTGTTGGAAAAAAAAACAAAAAAAAAAACAGCAGCGTCTTTCATCACTCATTGTCCCCAATTTTTCCATTGTTAAAAAAAATCTGAGACACATTTCCCCTTCTGGGTATCTGGATTCAGCTGTTATCAAGTGTAAAACTGTACTCACAGCTTGACAAACACACATGGAGTTAGATAATTACTGCCCTTGCTCGGGGGCTGACAGCAACTTTGTTAAATGGCGTTCACATAGCAGGTATAAAATGATGCAATCCATTTCTCTTTTAGAACAAAACTCACGAAAATATACAGAGGCAAAGAGTGGATGAAAAACAGGTTTAAACTGTAACTTTTGAGTTTCATGCAGTGTGTCACTCACAACTTTTTTTTTATTACACTTTGTTGTTTTCAGAAGTCAGAATCCATCAGAGCAATCATTAAACCTCCGCTCTATGAAAACAACATGTACTCCCCTGTATCTTTAGGCTCGTCCTTCTGTAGACACTAATTGAGTCATTGAAGAAAGTGTCTTAAACCGTCTTTTCGGTATCAAATGCACATATCACAAAAGGCATCAAGCAACAAAACAGCACTGCCGTGTTGTGAGGTTGTGCACGAACGTGGCACCGAACTCATTAACCATTGCAACCTCTTCTCAGCTACCATAGGAGGTCTCGTGAATGATAATTCATTTAGGCAGAGTATTTCTCAGGGAGATGTGTTCATATTGCTGTCATGTAGGAAATGAGCTTTTTAAACATCTCATATAACATCAGGCACTCACATTTGCATAAAAATGCATCAAAATGCAAAACTGAGCGATATCCAAAGTGTTCGAATGGCTCCGTTATTGGCAGGACAAGAAGGCTTTTAAGAGTTGAGGTAGCTATTAGTTTTCCGCTGGCTGTTAAATCTCAGGCTGCAAGTAGGTCTTTTATGCAGTACAGTTCACCGAGAAACTAGAGGCAAAGAAAGGAAACTTACCACAGTTGGACATTATTTTTAGGACCAGAAGGCGTTTGATCATGATTATCCTCTTACTACAGTCCAGTAAGCTTTCAAAACTGGTGTGAGAGACCTCAGACGTTCCAGGTTAGATCGGCTATTACCCCTACTGGGTCTACAGGAATTTACTCCAGGTTTGAGGAGAAAAGGCTAAATTATACCCCTTTTTATAAATTAGATGTTTCATATCAAGGGTCTATCTTTTCAATACTCTATCGAATTAATCCACATATTGTCTACAGAGTATTTGGGAAGGTTTGTTTGTTGATTTTAGTGTTAATCTTCATAGCTCGTAGATGTTTTTATTAGATGAAAATCATTTTTTAAAAAAGAGACAAATCCTGACAATCATTCTTAGGGTCATGTACACCGACACTCACTTTTACACTCCTGAATAACCCATTGTCCATTAAACATACACACACGCACGCACACACACACACACAGCTTCAAGGCATTTCATTTCCCCTCCTCCTATGACAACATCACAATATAATGGGACATGGTGTCACGTGACCAGAGCAAGTACACGGAGCGATCAGATCACTCTCTCTGTCTCTCTCTAGCTTGAAGGGCAGAACGGTCAGTCGTTACATAAACTAGGGTTGGTTCAATTAAAGAAAAATGCGCTTTGTGTCCTTGTCATAACAAGAGCGATAAAGCACATAAAAGATTTGTTTTCTGTTCTTGTTCCTGTTGGGGATTTTTGAAAAAATGCTTTGCTTTGTGTGTTTTCGTTCATGGAAACGTTATTGTATTGAGGCTCACATAAATGTGTATGTGATCGTACTGTAATTGCAGCTGTAATTGAAATGTGTAATCAATTTTAAGTTTTATTAAATGTGTACACCTCTGTGTTTCAAGAAAGAATCGAGAATAAGAAAACAATGCAAGAGGAATTTACCCTCATCTCCCTTTGACCTTTTACACTCTTTCTTCCTACTTAGTATTCATAGATCACATGTGAGCAGGGTGAAGCTGGTATTCATTAGCAACAAACTTAATCACTGTTTACCACCGAAAACAAACAAGAGTTTTGGTTTTCATGTGTCTCCTGTCAGCCAACACTTGTGTTTCTGTAATGACTCAGTTTGTTTTTCTTGGAGTACAGGGCCATTCCCCAATCATAGTTAATTTTTCATCTATCCACTCCTTGTAGAGCCTGACACTTGCTCCAGTGTTTACTGTGTGCTCATTCCAGTAGCGGCACACTTGTTTTCCGATGTACCTGTAATTAAGTCATCTCGGAGCCTTGAGAGTGCAACTGTGGCGCACTGAGCTGAGACCGATCTGCCACTAATTGTCCCGAGTTTTAATTTCTAATGGAATAAGGGCCAGAGGGAATGGCGCCTAATGAGATGCAGTTAGGTTATAGCGTGTGTGTTTGTGTGTTTGCTCTTTTATCTGTTTACTGTAACTGCTATCACCCCGCTGAATAACTAGAAAAGCACGAGTGAAGCAAGATGTCCCGTTTCGATTGTGTTTATTCTACAAAGCACTCGGGATGTCTCTCCTTCCAAACTCAAAATTTCGCACGTAATGAATTGTAAATGCATATTTGAACGCACTCTGATAGGGAAGACTTAAATAAGACTTTCAAAGATATCTGCTGCTATTTTACCTAAATGGTGACAGTGGAGATCCTTCTAAAAGTGAGAGGTGCTTCTTCCCCTTGGCATTCAAGTTATTGCTCAGAAAGCACGGTTGTATACTGAAACTTGAACGGGGTGTTTACATAGCGTTTACATAGCCTTGGGAGTGTTTGTGTCACGATGTAGATTCCAGCCTCTTCAACATCCAAATAAATCAGTTTAGACTTCTGAGGACAACTAAACCTCCCAATGAAGAAATGCGCCATTTCAGGCTGCATTTCAGACCTGTTATAAGTTTTATTTAAGTTTTATCACTCAAACTGTGTTCTGAGTCATTGCTCTCAACAGATGCGTCAAACTCACAAAGGACAAACTATCAAAGATTGAGATGTTCCCATCATTTTTACCATTTACAATCGTTCTCATCGCCTTTATATTTGAGTGGATTTGTGAATGTCGGCTTAAACTCACATTATATGCTAATACAGCCAAGAAACTTCTGGTTTACATTTCAAATGGGAAGTTGTATAGTGTTTTATGCATGTGCTTTACATATAATAATTTCGATCTTGTCATTGAAATCAGTGATTTCCATCACACACACACACACACACACACACACACACACACACACACCGCAATGACTTTGACCAGGAAGGTGTTACACAAGTGAACACTCCGGCACCAAAAAGATTAAAAAGAAAAACTTCACCATCCCCCTGAAGACAATCTTTCAAACACTTTGGTGACTTCACTGTCATTTTTCTACCTTATCGCCCTTTGAGTGGGGTTTGCTTTTGCAACTGACTCAAGGCCCTTCCTCTTATTGTTTCAATATGTCAGAGCATTGTTTGAATGAGGTCAACCATTACCGATCTGGCCCGGGGCCAGCTTGACTTCAGCTGATTTAATTGAATCTACGACATGAGTCAAACTCAAACAAGCAGAGACTGCTTTGCCATGACAGCCTCATTACTCCACATTAAGAGCTCATTTCACAATGCATTGTGACTTTGGGCTTGACAAATGGTGAAAAGGGATGAAATCAAATAAGTGAGTACATTTGGGAGGACTACTCTTCAAATGCTCTGGCTGAAAATACTCGAGTACTGAACATATATTAAAGGAAAGTCAAAATGCTCTTTCTACTGTTTTGTACAAGTTAATATGAATGCCTTCAGGGTTAAAATGTTCCCATGTTTGCCATCTGCAGTAATGGAATGACATTCAATGCCATTTTCCATCTTAAATGGAATTTTTGTCAAAGCGTTATGAATTCAACCTGCCTTGTCACTCAGGCTTCAGACATTGCTGAGAGGGGAGAAAATATGCGAATGAAACCTTTCACTGCAGATTTTTACTGTTAGCTGTGAGCACACCAAATAATGATGCCTTTATTGCATCTATGGCACAACAAACAAAGAAGGCTTTCTGTGACATACCGCAAGATGTGATCTCCGGCAGTATAATGACACATTATGTATTTAACACATACACATCATTCATAGCATTACTATCAGTGCCGATAGCTGCATTTCAGCATTTCGTCAGCTCAAACCTTTGCTAAATTTCTCAATTAAGCACGCATTCTTTGAGAGCAATTGGCAGCTTGGCCAGAGCTTGCGGGGTAAAAAAAAAAAAAAAAATGTACGCCAGGCTCAACGTGCCAGGGCCTCCCTCTACAATAGGGAAGGAAATGTTGAGACTGCGAGGGCTGCGGAGTGGAGATATGGCAGTGTTTGCTTAGGGCTAGGTATCGGGCACAAAAACAAACATGGCTGCCCTTAATGAGCCTGTTTGCCTGCCAAAGGTAAAGACAGCTGTTGTCTCCTGCCACAATGGAGCAGGCCTCGGAGCACACAGGAGCTCTCGGCCTCCCCATAGTAACGCTCACCTTGTGTGTACTCAAGAGAGAAGTTATTAAGTCTCCTTCACTGATAAATAGTGAGTAAAATGTAAATTGTGAGGCCATACAGCACGTTCATGAGGTCTCGCTGGCAAATGAAAAGCGTTTATTAAGTCTTTAGAGCGCTAGAAGTGAAATTGCTTGTGGGAGTGTGAAACGGCTGCGCAGCAAGGTTAGATCTATCATAACTCACAACATTAGTGAGTGAAAGTTGACAGACTGTGGCTTTCTGTTTGATAAAGCAGAACACATGTTATTGGCCTGTGCAAGAGGCCATGCTTTAAAAAAAAGAAAAATGTTTTATGGAAGTGGAGAAAATCTCTTAAAAAATCTCTCCTCGTGTAAAGTGGCTTCTCAAAAAGACACTAATGCACAGGGATATAGGGGAAAACAGGGCGTACTAAAACCTTGAAAAGCACTTTTCTCTCTGTATGAGAAAATTAATACATTCTCGATGTACCTGTCCAACCACATCAGCACTGACAGCTTTCTTTACTCTATGGCTAATTTTAGAGTTATGTGAAAGAGTTGACTGCACATGCATTTTGTTGGAGGGGGGGAAAGTAAGTATGAAAATGAACAACAACGCTCTGGCCGTCACTTGAATGTGGCTGGCTTCTGTTGGGAGTGAAGCCCTCCCAGCCCCCACTGCTTTTCCTGGCATTGTTTACAGTACAATCTGAGCTACTGAGTGGAAGACATTTTTTTCCCCCCCAATATTATGCTGACCTCTGACAAAAAAGAATGGCCGCGTCACAGACAAATATAAACATGAGACATTGTGTCGCATGATCGATTGTGCTATATGAGGACTTATTTTTTAGTCAGCCAAGTGTGTTAATTCACATGCGTCACATATAATGACAAGTAATAAAAGAAAATGTTGTGTTTGTAATTGAAATGATGGATCCATTTTTTTTCAGCAACATTATTACATCTATGCATGTATACTGTTCTACTTTATCAAGAAGACAGACATCCATCTGTTTATACATTTTCTTTAATGTTTAATTGGGCCCATGTGAGCTGACTGGGCAAAGGCAGGGTACACCTGGACAGGTGTACAAACCCACACTCAGATTCACAGCTTTGGGCAACCAAGAGTCACCAATAATCCCTAAACATGTTTTTGGAATTTGGTGGGAATCTGGAGAAAACGTATTTATGCCTTATCTTAGATATTGTTTTTGTCCCCAGAAAACAGCAGTATTAGTGTGAATAAGATTTTTGGGGTTCGTTTTTTGTACTTTTTTTTTTTGTTTTTAACTGATATTCGTTATTTCCTCTTACATCGTCCCTTGAGAAACACAAAAATATAGCGGTCACTGAAGGCAGAAAAGTATATTTTCAGGTTCACCGTTTGCCACAAAACTTAACCAAAGCACCTTTCTGACTGGGTGAACCTTGTTCTTGACCACACATTCGTTTCTGCATTGTTACTAGTGTTGTAACTGTTGTCATCTGGCGTCAATCTCAGGGAACATTGGTGCCTCCTGCTCTACTAAAACAGCAGTCATTTTGTTTTAAAAAATGTCATTTTAACAAATGTGCCCCAGCTGCAGAAAGTACATTTGATTTGTTTAATACTCATTATAATAAGGCAATTTCTTCAGAGATTCATAAAAAAAAAAAAATTTTTAAAAAAACATTTGAAGAAAATGACCTTTGTCATATGATAAAATATCATCCATGTAGGCCGGTTATTTTGCTGACTGCCTCAATCTGCATGACATTAGAATTAAAGGTGAAGACACTTTCTGTGCAGTTGTTGGTATTTCCCCAGATTTTATCAGCTTTTTCTGTGTTATCATTCATTTCACAGGGACATTTGGTTCTCTGCATGTCTCCATGGCTGTAATCTTTTAGTTCCCTTATTTGTTTGCTCCGACGTCTTTCAATTAAACTGCGAGACCAGTTTCTTTCGAGAATTCGAGTGACTCCCCAGAGAGGAAATGGCGAAACCTATCAGACACATTTGTCTTCTCAGCTTAGTTACCTTGTGGGGGGAGATGGCGATACCTATTTCCTCTGTCTAACTTGTTTGTTTTACACCCGATGCCAAGTGTCAACATCCAGTTTCTTGACAGCCATTTTTCATTTGGAACTGGTGGACAGGTTGAACGAGGAAGAGTAGTGTGCAATTTGTGCATTCCCCCCCACCCCCATCTCCCCAACACTTGTTGTTTTTGTGGCAGCGAACTTCTGACACATTTAAGGTTAAAGGTACGCTAGTCAGGGATTATTACTTAATAGCCTTGGCTGGTTGTTGATTGAGAATAAAAAGCCAATTATCATAATAGGATATGGGACATAATGACAGAATTAAATGAGTGTGACAGACACACAATAGGCCTGCTCTGTCATCGCCTTAGCCCAGCACGCTTATTAGAATTAATCTGGCTTGATTAAAAATGCAAATGGCTCAAAGTCATTGATGGAGTTTACATGTTTTTATAACATTTAACTGATTTAATTACATGGAAAATGAAATGGTGGGATGTGCAATGGGATTTTTTATTTTATTTCCCCATGTCACCCTCCTGCCGTTTGCCATAGAAAAAATGAATATTCTCTCATGGCAGGAAGAGAAGGTAATGAGATTAGTGCTCTTCCTCTCTCTCTGTTCTATTCTCCATCTCTGCTCTTTCAGAAGCTGATGGTTTGGTTCAGCGAACCAAGAAGAGCTGCTTTATTGTTATCACTGAAAACATTTCATCTTCGTCTTATAGGAACCTACTGAGTTGTGTGGGCTGAAAGCCTCACAAAATTTAAAGAGTTTCCTCCCACAGTGTATCACTTTAAAGCACCACTATATGATTTTATTTCACAAAATAACGCATGTTCTTGATGCACCCTGTTATGGCTTCTCAACCTCAAACAGCCATGCAGAAGAGGGATCAGAGGTCTTAACAGACATATTTAATTGTCTGAGGTGTAAAGGCAAGCTGTACACCCCGCGGCAAGTTGTCAGTGTGCATGACATGCTTTGACATTCTCAGTTTGACTAGTCAGAGAGGTTTCTGCCAAATAGAAATTTATCACATAGCATGCAAAAGCAGGTAAATTTGTCCTTGAATATCTGCAAAATAATGCATCTGTGACAAAAAAAAAGGTGCATTTTGGTTCAACCTTGACATTGATGTCACTGTTGTACAGTCAGTACATTTAAAATATGTCACACAAGTACCTCTTAGAGTGAGAACAGCCATTCCCCATTATTTGCCTTTAAAGCAGCACAAGTTTCAAAATACACTATATCAGACTGTGTTCATATTGTACTGAAGCTTATGTTTTTGTAACTTTCAGTTGTGGCATTCAGCAAACCTGCTAGCAGGTGTTGGACATCCGTGTGTGTGTATGTGTGTGTGTATGCATGTGGGTGGGGGATATATGTGGTGGGTTTATTGGTGTACTTGCATGCTTTGTGATCAACACATCTTCATAAGTTTCACAAAAGTTTATTTTTCTCTTGCAAAAAAGATGTTTTTCTCAGAAGCATGCACTTGCAGTGTAAAAGAAGATACATTATGAAATGACTAGATGATTTAAAGTTTAATTATTCAATGGGCCAGATGTTTCATTTTGGAGCTGGTGTGTGTTTGTACTTGTGTTCCAGTGATCTTCCCCCACCTTGCCACACAGCATTGTCCTCAAAGTATATGCGAGTGTGTAGTTTAGACATTTCAACAACAAGCTTGGAGATGATGCGAGGTTGTCAACACAATTGTTTCTTCTTCTTTTTTTTTGAGGATTTGAAGGTTTTGCAAAAATATAGAAGCCATATAGATCTAAAACATTGTGTTGACAGAACAGGATCAATCTCAACTGTGTGTCCGAGCATCAGTTCAACGTGTTGAAATGGAAAGTATGCTATCGATCTGTGTGCATTAGAGCTCTACAGTAACATAAGCAGTGAGTGGCAGAACAAAAGAGGCACTGTGTGTCACACAAGAGGAGACACGCAGCACAAAGAGGACAGCTAACTCCATGCAGTCTATTGGCGTTTCATTGTTTATCATTTTAAGCCCAAGCGTATATTTGTGTTTCATAGAGGAATTTTAACTTACTCATATGCATCTGGAACTGATTTTGCATAGTTTGAAATACACGGGCCTAATTGCCCTGCAGAGAGAAAGGTTATTAAAGTGGGTGGAAAACATACAAGCTGACATTTAAAAAAAAACAAAAACAAAGTATGCCACTTAACTATGTTGTAATAGAGGTCAGGAATCAGAAACATATACTAAGAATCATGATGCTCATTTATATCTTCATGGGCTTCAACTGGGTTCCCGTATGAGGTTGGAAAGCACATGTCTCTCTCTTATATTTCTCCTCATACTTTCCCCCGAGGAACAGAGCACAGTTACTTCATTGTGCCACACAGTGCAGTATATTACATTCTGCACATTTCAGCAAGACAAGACACAGTGTTGTGTTGTTACACATTGCATCACGATAAATGTGCTTTAAAGAATGAGGGTTGGAGGAGGGTCATGGTCAGAGCACATTAAATTCAGCTCTGTGGTTGATTTAGTGAGCAGTGAACAAAGTGAAACTCATGTAAATATCTTAATCTCACAGCTCGTGGGTCGAAGTATTACAAACAGAAAATAATGAACCAATACTTTGCAGAGCACATTTGCTGTTTATATATCGAATCTAACATAGAATAGCTTGTTTGAAGTTTCAAAGTAGATGAAAAGATGTTAAAAAAAAAAAAAAAAGGTGGCCAGGCTGTACTGTTTCTTTGATAGGAAGACAAAAATATGTGACCACATCTTTGAGAGAAACGGTTTGGACAAACTGTGTCAGGACCTTTTCAGTAGCTGCAACTGTACCTGCACAGCGATAACAGGAAACATGCTGGTGACAAGGAAAACCCTGAGATACCACACGTAGAGGTAAAAATAGGCCACTTGGCACACAAAACGATACAAGTGTGGGAGGACAAAAAATCTGAAGAAAAAGGGGAAAATTGGTGCACGATGTCTTCTTGTGGGAACTTTTTTTCTGCAGACACAAGATAAGAAACTTCAGTGCTGGCAAGTTGTTTGATCAGTCTCATTGTAGCTTGTTCATTTTCTAAGAGAGGAAGAGAAAGAAATTGAGCGAGAGTAAAAAAAAAAAAAAAACAAACCCAACAACCCATGTTTCTTTCCTCTTGTTAAACACCAGTGGAACAGTGATCGCCCCTCTGTTTTGAGTTTACAGTCTGCGCCTCCTACACCTCCACAGTTATAAAAACTGTCCACTTGTACTGGCCCAAAATGTGTTAGACATCTACACTTCTAAACACTGTCAGAGATATTCTGTCTAACCCAAGAAAAACTGTTTACTCACTGATCAGGGTAATTACTCTTTGCTTAGCTTAAGTCATTGACAATTATTGTGATTGACAATTATAGTGATTGAAATATTCACATGTGTGTTGTGTAGGATGTCACATGAGCTTCTGCAAAGGTCACCGAACCGCACTTTATATTAAGCATATTCTTTATATAGGTACCACAATCACTGGCATTTAAATACAGCATTTGTTTTAATTATTAATAGATTCGTCTCACTTATCTCACATGTAGGCTTAATTTCAACTTTTGAAAAGTATCGTTTAATGAAGAGAGTCAACAGAAAGATGTCAATATTTATGCAAGTAATTGACTGTGGTTTCAAGACTAGCTGAAATGGAAATAGTTGTCATAAAAGTGTCTTAGTATAAAGCAATCCTGTCACAATATTCAACCTGTCAATAGCAGAGGATGCTTTACTTTAAGAGCGAATTGATCAAAACGTTTAGGGATTCTGATAGGAAGTGCAAGCATTTTTGGAAATTATGTTTAGTTTATTGTGCACAGGATTAGTGATTACTTTAATAGAAAGATGAACATTTACATGCACATGTCTATCTGTGCACATCACCTTGGATACACCAACTTAGTGTGACAGAAATCATGAAATCTACTTGTATGTTCAAAACAGAAATTCACTTCTCAATTTAAAATGGTCATAACCTGATGAGACCTCAGTTAAAACACAGATTTCAAAAAGTTTTTCTGAAACTTACTATCTTCAGCTACACTCTATGTCCCTGTTACGGTCGGCTCCTTTCACACTTTCACCGTAAGTCTGAATCATCATCTGTAGAGGTTAAAGCAAGTAAGCAGCCAGTTTTACTAATGTAGCAGAGAAGGTGCAGATTTTTGTGCTCAAATGTCTCCATGCAATGTGCGTGACAGCCGGGTCAGACTTTTCACCCAAACCAGCATGTCTCGGGTAACGGTCAAGCCGTAACACCCAATCAAACCGCGGCCCTCGAGGAATGAAAAACGACGTGTCCCGATGTCTGCCCCTCCTCTATATATCGGCTCATTCATCTCGGCTGCTCATTAAAGGGTAATTACCTGTAATTAGTGAATCATGTCGCTTTAATGAAGATGTTGAAAGCTGTTCGAGCCAGAAGGGCTGGCCTTAATTCTGAGTGATGTTCAAGATTAGCAGCAGACAGGAATTCAATAAAGGGGGACAGATTAATGAAATACCAGCGTTTTCTCGTCTGTGCCATAGGTGGCTTGTATTATGTTTAGATTTTGCATTAATTTTCAATTCCAGTTGCATCAACACCTGGCTCTGGAGGGCAAGTACGTGTTGCTGTATCGGAGGAGGCTAATAGGCTCGATGATGATGAAGCTGTGTGTCAAAGTACGTCTGTGTGTGGCGCTTCTGCGAGTGAGTGTGATCCTAGCTCTAATGTGTACGGTGCTGTATCTGTGTGTGTGTGTGTGTGTGTGAGATGAGGACACTGACCTCTCGGAGAGCGAAGGAGAAAGCTGCATGTGTTCAACCATTTGACCGTGTTGATATGCTTCATCTGGGTAAAAGAAGAGAGTATTTT
>OMNM01040702.1:15034-25415 GCA_900302745.1 Parablennius parvicornis
AAATTATGCCAAAAAAAAAAAAAAAAAAAAAAAAAAAAGGTGATCGGCTTTAAGCAACATGAACAGCAGGTGTCCAGGGCGGGAAACTGAGGAGGCTGCGGAGCACAAAGTGCCCTGACTGACGACACAAACAATTAGCACTGAATGCCTTCCAGAGAGTTCTGGTAATGATAGGCTTGGAACAGACAGGTTCTTCTAATCCTGCAAACTGCCTGGATACTCCCATATCAAACACACATATCCACTGACACCGCACAATGTCTCACCTTGTACACCAAGAACAATGACTGGAGGGAGAGACTAGTGAGGGGAATCTGGCTTGGATTAAATGATATGTAGAACAAAAACATGGGAAATTTACACTTGGGGCTTAAGTGTGCCATGTGCAGCTCTGATTCAGTGGGATATAATGAGATTAACAAAAATAGTAGGTTAAACAACGCTAATCCAAATTCAAATTGTGTCAAAGTAATCCATCCAGTTTGTGAGATTACTCACAGTAAACACTGTACTATATTGACAAATTTTTATTTTGGCATCCGTCAGTCTTGGAAGACAATGGTAGTTGTGCCGTGGATTAGTGTAAAGTGGAGTTGCAGCACCTGCTGTGACTGTGCAGACCAATCCTTGAACGGAAGGGTCTGCCGCAGTTGCTGCAGGTAAACGTGCTGGCCTGGACGGTGCTGGGTGTTCTCTCTGCCATCTCCTGAGCTGCCGTTCTTCCCATCTGGTCTCTCTCCTTAATTCTGCTATTTTTGCCTGGTACAAGGTTTACGGTCTGCTCTTCGGTACGTGTCCTTTTTTTCTTGATGCTTTGTTTCCATTAAAAATATTAACAGAATTAGATCCAAGGCTCCCACCCTGAATAGAGCCCAAAGAAATCACGGGGCCAGCAACGATCAGGAGAGAGTCGAGATGAAAGGAAAGTTTCTCTGAAGTCAAGACATGCCTCAACTGGAGCCATTCTTGCTCAAGAGCTCACATATGTGAAGAAATGCACACATAAGCACACTCGGAGGCAGATCTCCTTTTATGAGGTCTAATCATAGCTTTCTAGGTTTGCTGATGAGTCTTAATTTTGGCATGGCAGTGATTAAATGTCTGTTGATATCAGGTTGGCCCAGAGCCTGGAACAGATCCTGCGGTTGTGGCTAATGAAAAGACAGTTTGATGTGTTTGACGTAGAAGGGCAACAAACCACCTCCAAATCTCACAAAACCGCAGTCAAAAAAGTCCCGTACCACAGTCAGGAGTATAGAAGTATAACCCATACATGTATACAAATCAGAAAAACAGAGCAAGTTTGGAACAAACATTACAGGCATGATAAAATTAAGTGTGACGGTCCTCATCATGATCTGTGTCAGGTCTCGTCTTAGCTTGCAGGGGATGCAAAAACAAACTGCACAGGAATCTTAAATAACCCCATCATTTCAGTGAAGGCCTCCACTTAAGAGTAAACATCTAACATGATGAGGTCAGTTCTCTTGGAACCTCTGTTATGTTGCGAGATCAGGAGGTTTTTAACAGGAATCAGGAGTCATTTTGAAAATAAGACACATTCAAAGATGTTCTCCTGAAGTCAGTAATGAAGTGACCAGTGAAAGGACTCATGTGAGCTGGTTGTGCTGCTGTATGGCACAGGTTAGGAGGGAAATCCTTGAATTGGTATTAAAAACTATTTACCTTTCATTAGGTGACTGCTGTAACTTCAGAGGGTACAATTCAGCACTCCGGATTCATTGTGATGTTTCCGCCTCACAATACATAGGAGAACAACTCTAAATGAATATAATGCATATAAGTGGGTCAACATTTCTTCCTCCTGAGAGACTCAATGACCTGCATGTAAATGTTCCAGGAAGTGAACTCATATCGTGCTTTTGTCAATGGCGTCAGCTGCCATGCTATGCAAAGTGCTCTGTCCACCTACTGGACGCAGTTTGGGGGTTCAATGTCTTGCTCAAAGACACTTCAACATTGGAGATCAAACCTGCAACCATTCAAATGAAGAACAACCTGCTTTACCAACTGAACCATATTCTAACCCGCTCGCTCTTTATCGGCTTGCACTTTGTCTTTTCAAAATATAAGAGCTGCATTAAGATATAAAAACCTTCCAGCAAACATAGCGACTCTCACCATCCCCGAGTGTCTCAGAGAGCTCCATTCAACCAAAGACGCGATTGGGTGACACAGGCCTTTGAAAACACTACAAGCCAATATTAAGTAACTTAACAGTAAATTCACAGATCTGTTAGCACCAGGAATGAAATTACAGTCAGTGGATCTTTCTCAGCGCTCCTCTCCCATGAAACCACAGACAATGTACTGCATTGTGCTGGAAAGACAGAAAGAGGTATACAAGTAAGAAAACACAGGAAATAGAAAAGAGCTGGGAAAAAAAGATGCAACGGGAGGTGAAAACAATCAGCTAAGGTGAATTCCTGGCTTGAAAAGTTAAAAATTGCTTCAGGAGTTTACATTTTTATAATTAAAGCTCAAATAAGTTGCAGGTGATGAAAGTTTTACATCTTTTAACTTGCAGAGGAATTCAGAGGACTCAGGAACCAACACTCCTGCAACCACAGACTAATGAACTATTAACACAAGATCACTATTGTAATCGAATACATATGATAAAAAAATAAATCGTGAAAAATCACAAAAAGAATAAGAAAACATTTATGTGTTGGGAGGTAAAAAAACCAACAAGGATGCCTCTTATCAATACCACACTATTAATCTGAATGTAATACTATCATGCACATAGAATCTATTTTGGGTTCATGAGGACCTTATGATGGTGGGGACAACAGTCAAACTCCGAACAATAAAGAAACCAGAAAAATAGAGAGTAAGAGGAAAGGAAAAGCCCCAAGCCATTTTTTTTCTTTTCACTTTTAACCAGGTGACTAACTGTCATCAACACCACAGTTTCTGGTTTTACTTTGCCCTCATTTTACTGTGACCTACACAAAATGCAACAAGAGGCAATCCACTTTTTAAAAGATTGGATCTGACTGCCAAAAGTCACTCAAAAATTCTTGGTAAGAACACACTTTCTTAGTAACTTTAAGTTCATCACCATCCTTTGATTCCAAGGTGGGATTATTACATCAGAACTGCAGCAGAAGCCGAGGTGAAACGGTCAACCGTCTCTTTAATTTTACAGCAGAAACTTCACACTCTATTTAATGCACCTGCTGTTGGCGCAATGCAACAAAGTAAGGTAATGCTGCTGCTGTACTGCTACTAAATACGTCTTAGCTTTGGCAATACTGGACACTGGCTCTCTCATACACACACAGGTTGAGCCAATTTCAGAATTACTACTTTCTTAACACACACACACTTCTCCTCTTCATATCTCTAGAAAATATGTGTAGCCACTCATTCACTCGTGTAGCATTCCTTAAATAAGTGAACCCAAAAGCAGCTTAGTGTGGGATTGAAGTCTATTAATCTTCATAACTAAAAAAAAAAAAATCCAAAAGTGTGTCTGAAACAGTGTATTAAAAGTGGGCAGGACCGAGAGATAGAACCAAAAAAGATCAAATGTGCCACTTGCTGGTGATTATCAACCATGTGCTGACAAAAATGAGAGAACACTGCGTTTGCGTGTTTCTGTGTGGAGCTATTACAAAAATTTCCACCTGGGAATAGTAAAGTATATAATTCTAGTCCATTAGGCCATGAGGCCAGTGTCTGTACTGGAGATCCGGCTACAGTTGACGGTTGCATGGATTTCTCTCAACATAAGCAAATTCTTGAAAGCAATGTTGAAGAATCTGTGACAAAGTTGAAGTTATGTTGGGGCTGGATATTTTAACAAGACTATGACAACGTCTCACTCAAAATACACTGGGGCATTCCTGCAGAGGATCAAGTACTAGGTTCGGGTGTGGCCACCCCAGTCTGCAGACTGAAGCAGGCTGACCATGCTGAGAAACTGTTCAATAGAATTAAATCTGAACTGAACAGGTAACGTGTTTTAAAGAAGAATGGTCCTTCAACCATATAATAGCTGTGATTTTTGCAAAAGGAGGCTCTAGTAAAGATGAATGTGATTTTTCTGTTAGGGGTCTCAATTTTATGTACTTGTCCAGTTTTGTTTTGACGCATATAACAGGTTTTCACTACAGCGATATTACTGTGTCCATCCTTTGACAGATCAAAATGTCATTCATACGACTGTATTCAATGCCCTTTTGCATACAATGTGATTCGAAGTTGGTGACATTGCTGTAACTTGTTAAAACTTGACCCTCCATTAATCCTGCACCCACTGTTTTTCTCACCTCAATGGTTTTCCGTTTGATCTTCTTCAGGTGTTCGAGACGTTCTTTTTCTTTTTCCACAGCTCTGGTGGATTCTCTCAGTCTCTCCAGGTCGTGTTGGTACGTCTCTCTTTGTCTGTCCAACTCTTCCTTCTCCTTTGACAGATGCTCCTGCATCCAGGAAATTATTCCATACACAATTGGCAAGTTCATTAAATTCACCATTTGTTAATAACATAACAGCCCTCAGCTAACAGAGAACATCTCACCTCCAGTCGCCTGCACTCCTCCTCTCGAAGTCGTAGCCGGGCCTCAGTGGCCTCCACTTGCTGGCGGTGCCTCTCCCTCTCCTTCTCCCAGCGCTGCTGCTCCTGTCTGTGTTGGGACTGCAGTTTGTGGAAACTGGCCAGCTCTTCTCTCTGCAGAGCGAGGGTCCGCTGTTTTTCCTGCTCCAAAAGCACATTACTCCGATGGCGGCCCGGCAGGGAGGCCCGCTCTGTCAACGAGGCCCGCTGCAGCTCAATATGACTATCCTGCTGTGATATGATGGCCTGGAGATGGAGACAGGAATGGAAAAGAATAGCTTGATATTCTTAGATAGGTGATCACATTTGTACAAATGTAATAGTGATTTTGTATTTCAACACAAAAAATGTATAGTTAAGACTGCAAAAAACAGAGCTAAAAACAATCCCAATAGCTCAGTGCATTAGTAATTTTCACATGTCAGTAATGGAGACACTATTACCTGGAGACTGTAGAGTCTTTGGGAGAGCATCAGTACTCGGTCAAAGAACTAGAATTTCAAAGAATAAACAATCATTGTCAAACTATCATCAAACAACAACGACCCTCATGTCCAAAACAATAAACCCTTTCAATGGATTAGTGTCCAGATCATGGGGGCATCGCTTCACCTGAGCAGGCAGCTCTTCCCCTGCTGGCTATGAATTTCAAATCCACCTGTTTTGCAGCACAAGGTGACAGATTAGGGAGGAGAACTCACCTCAGCCTCGGGGAAGGAGTCAGACCAGATGCAATTCCATCTGGCAGGAGAACAGCAGCTCTCGTCGACCTGAGTAACGGCAGTAAAAAAATTGAAAAATAAATAAAAAGTCAAACACATGCGTACTCCTGCACATTACAAAAACATCACAATGTGAATTTTCAAAACAAATTCTGCAATTACAACCAATAACATAATTAAAATGTAATTGTTTGATCATTTTGCTTTTTGAATATATACCTTTTCTGTATGAAAAGAACTTTCTATCCACAATACACCCTAAAGTGAAACATTATGGTAAAAAAAAAAAAAAATAAAATATCACCGTATAGTATGGGAGCTCGTCAGCAATAAATATCACATTTGTATTATTTTTTTCTGTATTTGACAGATGCCAATTAAAGAAGTGGACAATTGCCATGAGTTTTTCTGCTCCTTTATACAGAACTGAATGTCACCTGCATTCAGAACCAACCCAATAACAAAGGGTGCACTGGATTTATGAGTCATACACACACACACACACACATACACACACTGTTGTGACCAGTATGTTGTTAAATTTAGTCTGCTTGATTATTTTCAAGGGTCACAACTTTCTAAGAATTGAACTATTGTTCAGAGCAAAGTGTATATCAAGGCTTTATCTATTTTTAAACAAACACAATGGTGTGTTAGAACCAGGATACGGTTACTATCAGGTCATGGCAACCCTCCCAATGTCTTTGTTTGGTTATTACTATTTACAAGAAATAACTCTGTGACTCATCCCAAGATGTGCTGCATGTGCATTTGTGTGTTGAGCCCCTACCGTCTGCTCTGGGGTGTGGTTGTCACAGAGGTCTTTGAGCTGAGGGTCAGAACTGGCTCTTTGGCTCCTGTCTTTGTTTTTGGATTCGCACGAAAAGTTCTTCAGGCTGCCATCTGGCACACATGCGCCACAAACAATGCACAAAGACACACAAACATAAACAATTTACAAAACGATTAAAACAAACGGACTGGAATACATTGATAAAAGTAAAACAACAGAACAGGAACCAGACATAGATATGCACATACAAACATGTATTCAAAACTTTGTCCACTGTTCACTGACTTTTTCGAGTATATAAATAAAATCAACCAATAAAGTCATCCAAACGTTCTTGAAAAAAAAGGGTTATTTATTCATTTTTATTAATTTAAAAAAAAAAAAAAAAAAAGGCACTCAAATACAAAGGAAATCCATTAGATGGTAGGCTTCCTCAAGGCATGGGGACTGCTGGACTCACTCTTGCTGAGGATGGTGGGGCTGCTGTCGTAGCCTCCGAATGTGTCTGCTCGTCGGGGCAGAACCCCAGAACCACTACCATCTTCCAGCCGAGAGGGTGGAGCATCTTCCCTCACTCCAGACTGCAGAAGGTTCTGGAGGTTTTCCACTGAAGTGAAAGAAATAGGTTGTTAGGTCCTAGTAAAACTTTTTACCAGTAAAAATTTTATAGAAACATCAACAAATCCGAACATGCATACAGCATACTAATTTCTTAGTAAATGAACAAAAAGATGATGAAATCTGTGTGAATAAATATAGCACCATGCATTTGAAATCTACAGTAGAAGCAGTGTGTTTTGGCATTGTCTAACCTTCAGTGATGGCGCCTTTGAGCAGCGTCTCCCCCTGCTGGAGGTCTGAGGCGTCTCCTCGAAGCAGCAGTCTTGAACGTGACGCTGTGTCCTCCAGACCTGCCACCGACTCTGCCATCTCCGCAAACAACTGCAGTTTCTCTGTAAGTGCCTGCACGATCACTGCATCCTTCTGGCAGAGCCGTTCTACAGCCGGGAAATATTGAACAGAACAAGATATATGAAGCGCGACAAACCCTAAAAGCTTAGTTGACAGGAGAATTCATTATAAAACACCACCCGACTGTTGTGGTTTTCTTAACATATACATTTGATTAAATTCGATCTTTTAAAATCAACAAAGACGGCACTTATTTTACTTGAATGTGACAAATGAGCACCTTCTTGTGGCCAGACTTTCATGATCTATTTAAAATTTCTTATTGGCTAATCCACAATAAGTTACCTTTAAACTCTTTCAACCTGGAAACCCGGGCCTCTTCCTCCTCACTGAACAGTCTCTCTTCCGTGTGAGGACAACTGGAGAAGAGTAGGGGAAAGAAAAACAAGGCACACGAAGCGGAGAGGAAAAGAAACCTCAATGAGTAATGTATTGGGTTTTATTTTTTAAACTTGGCCAGACTACTGTTTATCACAATAATTGTATACATTTTTTCAATGATACTTACCCAAATCTTCCACAGACAATGTTAGATATTGAGATTGTGTCAGAGTCCTAAATAGATATAGTGTTTCTAAAAGCAGCAGCTACCTTTCAGCAGCCTGCCGTATCTGCGTCATCCAGGTGTTTCGCTCCTCCTTGGATGTTGTGTGGATCTCATACATCTCTGGCTCACTGGAAGAGGCACAAATAAGGAACATGGCCTTCTCCTCATGGGCCACCTCTCTGACTATCAGCTTCTGGAGAGATATCACTGACGGCTTGTTATCCTAGACAGAAGAACACAAAGGAACAAAGAGACAAGAGATTTCTCGTTGTTCTTTGACCGTCATGGATTACAGAAGTAAGGCACGCTAATATTTATGTTCATGACTAATGAGTATTATTCTTTCCTGTTTGTAAACATTTTGTGTTCATCTGGAGCAGTACTCTTCAATATTTGTGATAAATGACTCACCACAGTAGCAAATACATATCTCTGGTCCTTCTCTTGCAGCAAGATTAATACATCTGACAGGAGCACAGCAAGAATATCTGGAACAATAACAGTAAGTTAGAAAACCAAAAGACAATAGTGTAGACACATAACCGGAGCAGATTAGAACAGCATGTCACAGGATGAATTCTGTTTCTGCTGTCATGTGATAACATACCTTTGAGCCTGCCAGAGGCAGCCTTCCAGCTGACTGTACCCTCATGAAGCAGTTGTCTCCTGCTCCGTGCGAGGTCCTCTCTGCGAAACACTCGACCGTCTTTGATTTTTCCCAGTGCCTTCAGCTCCATCTTATTGTGTATGTCTCGCAGTCGAGAGTTCTTCTCATGAAGATTAACGAGCGCGTCCACCTGGACAATGGTGTTTTTAATCAGACCCAGTGCGCGAGTCAGATCCTCATGTTCCTCTGTACCCACTGGTAGAAGAAACAAAATGTAACCGATTAAGAATACAACACCTTATGTTTAAAGTTTCTGTAAAGAAATTGTGGGTTGTGTAGCAAAAGGACCTTCAGTGTTTTGCAGAATGCGTTCCACAAGTACAGGGTACTTGGTAATACGTTGTGTCACCAACAAAATACACTCCGTCACTCCTAGCCTTCGCACGATGGACAAGTTGTTTATTTTCTGACGACAAAGATAACATTGCTTATCTTAATGAGTTGGCTGCCGGAGCATCAAAAACAGTGGACAACAGGAACTCTGAAGATTGAAAATGATCTTTGAAATCATAGAACAAGAAATGCTTCTTACCCGAATGACGTTTTGAAACCTTTTGTTGTTTTGCAGCTGATCTTTGTAGTAGCTGACCGCTTCGTGGTGGTGACTGCAGAAATCTCCATAACTGTCTTTCATTTTCTCACCAATTTCACCTGAAAACTGAAGAGCACACAGATTGTTACCTTCTCAGTCATCAAGTTGGCTAATTCTCATTATCGTACTGGTTCACACAGTACACAGAGCAATACACAGATCATGGGATCCTGCTGCTCAGAAACAATTGTGCCCATATGACAATGATATAAATATATTCAAAGAAGTTGAAGATGTAGGGTAGTGTGTGCTTCTTGGATGCAATTATGCAACTCTTTTTTTTTTTTTTACCTGTGTGATCAGGATGTCTGCCACACTGTTGATAGTATAGTTCTTTTCATTGGGTGAGACGAGGCTTTCTCGCCGGCGCTCTTTTAGACGAGACAGGAAGTGTGTGTGAAGCTCGAGGAGGTTTTCCAAGCGAGGGAACAGACAGTCTAGTCTGCCCGACTCCATCTGAATGTTCTCCTTCAACTCTTTGACATACACACGCAGCATTATCTTCAGTGTTCGCACATGGTGCATTTCAGTCTGCATCAGCTCTGTACAAACACAAACATGCATCTTTGAATAAATCACATGAATATATAACATGATGAAATCAAAACATGGCTACTGTGACATCAAAACCTTCTATAAAGGACCAAGGAGACCAGCTGGGTTATGTGCTTCTTATGTATTGATATCGTCTAAAAACATCCAGCGGTATGAGCTGCTATGGGGGTATTACATCTAAATCTCTGAATGAAATGTAGAACGGTTGTTTGTAGTAATGTAGTTGCAAAGTTTGGCTCCAAAGAGAATACACTGTAACATAATGACACCTCAATTTTGATGTTTTTTTTTTTTTTTACACAACAAACACTTTTGTTGTGAGTTCTGTCACCTTATAAATTGAGGTGCAATATTCAGTCACAGCAGTAAAACATACTTTTCAGCATTACACTTAATATTGTAATGTACTACACATTACAATGGTACCTGGGCATTAACAGTACAACCGAGCCACACATTTGATCAGTGCAGGTACGAAGAGCACCGAAGAAAGTCAGACTCACCATATATCACTTCCTGCCTCTTCACCACTTCTTTAGAGTGCATCTTAAGGTGCTGCTGGTCGACTGCCAAACTCCATGAGTCTGCCTCCAAATCCTGGGCATCAGACTCCAGATCAGCCCGCACTGCTGTATAGTGAGCTTCTGAGGAGAGGCACCAAAATTATAACATTAGAGGTGTTGCAGGAAAATTTTGGAATCTGCCCAAGGCTTAAACTATTGTTTGAGGTCTAAGATTTCGCTCAGCAGAAAAGCACACCACGGGGTGATCATTTGGATAATCTGGATTAATGAGGTTCTCTCTGAGGGGTAGTTTGAGGTGACACCACTACTATAAAATAATCCAAGGCCCTACAGGCACGGGTGCTTTTTTTCCTGAAAGATGACCGTGAAGTCCTCATATAACAACGAGCGAACCATTCTGTGGCATTCAGAAAAGATTAAAAAG